>NW_010729124.1:325579-370783 GCF_000365185.1 Nelumbo nucifera
GTGGCACAACCGTGTCAACCTTATCAGGATAGGTCTCCCTAGACCGACCCACTGGCTGTGAACATTCTAAACTAACACGAGTCTCATTAGGTGTCCAGTTTAAGGGTATTTCACAGAAACATACCAAGGGAACATGAATCAAATATGCATTTTTATTCATTTACAATAAACTCATAAAGCACATCATTCTGATTGAAGCTAAGGGCATACAAAACTGTCTAACACCCCCCTCCCTCTCTCTCATTCACTGACCCCATATTTGTTTAATGTTAATGGGTTTGCTTGCATTAGATTCAATCGATGGTTAAAGTATATAAGCTCTTTCCATGGGGATTCTTTCCAACAAGTGTTTATTTTTGTCTAATTTCTTGTTAGAAATTTGGAATCAAAGCATGTAGTACACTCAGCAATACCAAATACAAAAAGGAAATTACAATATTGTAAAAAAATCACTATAGAAGAATTTTGCCCAAGTAATTTAGCTCATAAGGATTTGCCTTTTATTGTCAATCACTACTCATTTTGGCTTTTTGTTTCGATTCCATCCAAACCAGAGGTTGTTTACTATTATCTATCTCCTTTTCTCAATTTTATGCAATAGAGAATATGATCAATAACTCTCTCAGGTCAGGCTTCGGGCTTGGGCTTGGGCTTGAGCTTCGGGATTTTGAGGAACGGGCTCTGGCTTAAGATCTAAGCCCGAAGGTCGGGCCAGGCTCAAGTTCGGGCCTGAATATATCATGTTGATAAAGAGTAAAAGCCCGGCCCGAGCCCGTCTGACCCGGCCATGAACACGTCTAGCCATGACCTGGCCGTTGGTAACCACATGACCCAGGTAGTGAACCTCGGTTCTCCCAAAAACACATTTTGATAGTTTGGCAAAAAACTGGTGTTGCTTAAGTATTTCCAAGGTCTATCTCAAATGTTGAAGGTGAGGGCCCCAGTCCCTAGTGTGTACTAAGATGTCGTTAAAGAAAACCAAAATAAATCACCGAAGGTAAGGCCTGAAGGCATTCATTGTTCATAATGGATTGGAAGGTAGATGGGACATTGGAGAGAGCCCAAGGCATGACCAAGAATTAGTAATGACTATCATGGGTTTGGAAGGCCGTTTTGTACACATCCTCGGACTCGATCTGATAATCCCGCACCGATCCGGTTTGCTTCACTCTGGACAACATCTCGCTGTAATCGTCGAACCCCATTGGTCCAAACCTAATGCACAGTGCCTCCATGAATTCCGACCATGCTATCTAGGGACGAGAACGCTTGGACCACTGGAACCATAATATCGCCTCGCCTTCCAAGTGGAACAAAGCGACGATCACTTGTTAATGAGCCCGCACCTCGTGGTATTCGAAATATTTCTCCGCCTTAAAGAACCAGGGGATTGGATCTCCTCCGTAAAAGGTCGGGAAGTCTAGTTTAGTGACCCTTCTTGGAGTTAAACCTCCTCTTCTATTGCTGCCCCAACTAGACTCCTCATTGTCGTTGTCGCGACCAACAACGGTGGTGGTTTTCTCCTTTTGGGATGCCATTGCAGTGATTGCTTCCTTAATCTCCCTAAGGTCGGTCATCACCTGGTGGATTTCCACTTCCACTTTATCCACCCGATCATCCAGTTTCACCAATCGAGTGTTATTCAACCTGATTCTGATACCAATCTGATGAGATACTGCTCACCGGCAGGAGTCTCTTAGAGGGAGACACAACCTCTTGAAATAGAATGGAAGAAGAAGAGAGAGAGAGAGAGAGAGAGAGAGAGAGAGAGAGAGAGAGGATAGGCTCTGTAATGTTCGTGTTTCATTCCATGGCCAACCATGATATATATAAAGTTGTGATTACAACCAAAATATCTTTAACTAACTCTATCAGTGTAGCGATTTCAGATCGAGGGACCAACTAACATGTCATTCCTAGATGCATGGGCCTGGGCCAGCTTCCTTTGGTGTTTCCTCTAATAAGTGTGAATGATTAGAGGCTTAGGCTTCTGGACCTGCAATGGCCTGGGTCCTTATCACTCATGTACACCAAATTTTCAAGGATGCCATTGATACATTTCTTCCTTTCTTTTAGCAAAATTTGATTTATCTACTCGTATATTTGTCTATTCCTATCTTTCTTTCTTTTAGCAACCTGGGGAGGTATCTATATATAATAAAATCGGGCGGTCCATGTCAGCATGTCTCTCTTTAAGAGAAGCTATTTATCTATTTTCTCCATTTTTTTTGTATTTTTTCCTATTTTCTCTTGTTTTAAAAATATAAAAAATTAATAATTGCTTATCTTGATTAGATTAATAAAGATGCACACTATTAGAGAGAGAGAGAGAGAGAGAGAGAGAGAAAGGAGGGAGGGAGTAGTAATAATAATTACTGTATTTTAAAATTTATAGTATTTTTAATAATTAACAACATTTTTATTAATTAACAATGTTAAATATAATTTAAGCTATATTTATTAATAATAATGTATTTATTAATTAACAGTATTTTTAGATAAATTTTTACATAGTAATTGAAAGTAATTATATTTAAATTATTTATTTAAATATAATTTAAGCTATAAATAGCAAAAAATTACATTTAATGCACAAATCATAGAAGAAAATAACCAAAAAAAGATTAACATGTTTTCCAATAAATATGATAAATTACCAAAAATAAAAATATAACCATTAAAATTACTTTTTGAGAGAAGCTATTTATCTATTTTTTCAATTTTTTGCATTTTTTCTATTTTCTTTTGTTTTAAAAATATAAAAAAGTAGTCATTGCTTATCTTGATTAGATTAGCAAAGCTACACACTATTACTGAGAGAGACCTTTGGGTTTTCCAATGCCTTTTATTTTAATGTAAGTTATTAATACATTTCAAAAAGACATTGAAGAGAGAGAGAGAGATTTGGGAGTAGTAATAATAATTACTATATTTTAAAATTTAAAGTATTAATAATAAATACAATATTTTTAATAGTTAACAATGTTTTATTAATTAACAGTATTAACCGTATTTATTAATAAACAATATTTTTAATAATTATAATATTTTTAAATAATTATCAGTATTTATTCAAAAAATAGTATTAGATAATGTATTTATTAATTAATATAATGTAAACTATAATTTATTCAAAAACAGTATTAACAATTACAGTATTTATTAATTAACAATAATTAAATAATTACATTATTTCATTCATTAACAATATTAATTGTACTTTTAATTAATACAGTATTTATAATAATTGCAGTATTATTAATAATTAAAAGTATTTATTGAAATACCAAATTTATTAATTAACAGTTTTTTAATTAATATAGTACTTTAAATAATTATAGTATTTTAATTAATTAATTAATATTATTTATTAAAAATAATTTATTTTTATTAACAGTATTTTTAATAATTACAGTATTAATAATTAACCATATTTTATAGTTTTTCAATAATTGCAGTATTATTAATTGCCATATTTATTAATTAACGGTATTTATTAAAATGCTGTATTTATTAAAAAATATTAATATTTTTATTAATTCATTAATTAACAGTTTTTTAAATTGTTAGTTAATGTAAGTTATAATTTAAATTATATTTTAAACTGTAAGTAATATAATTAAATTTTAATTAAAAGTGGTTATATTTAAATATAATTTAAGCTATAAATAGCAGAAAATTATATTTAATGAACATAAATTAGCCAAGAAGATAACCATAAATAAAGTACCAATAATTTTGTCATAATTACCAAAAATTATCCAAGAATTCATCAAAAATGGATTAACATGATTTCCAATAAATATGATAAATTACCAAAAATTAAAAAATATAACCATTAAAATTACTTTTTGAAAATATGTACTAATTATCAATAATCTTCAAAGAAGTTAATGGTTCATATTGTATTTAAAATACATTTGTTTTTTTATATAAATTATGAATTATATAATTTAAACATTATAATCCTTGCCTATAATGATATTAGTTCATAGTGTTACAATGAAAAATAGAAAAAAAAAAGTGTTTACTATTATGTATTTCCATTATTTCACTTCTCCTCACCAAAGTCTATGCATCGCACGGGTCCCCGCTAGTAGAAAACACAAAGCCAATGGTGTAGAAACCCATGAACCAAGAGCCTAAGAGGCCAAAAGAATACAAGAAAGAAACAACATTAGTAAATAACCCCAAAATGGTCTGCGCTAGATGCCAATTTCATGAACCCCCATGATATATGCAGCAATCTCCAAGGACCACCAAAGCCTGCTGCCTGACCAAGCAATGACAAACTGTACTGAGAATACCCTTCCACAACAATACTCGCATAGCAATGATACAAAGAGAGTCAGCCTTTTTCTTTTGCCAACATTGATTATATTCAGTTTTGTACTACCAATCCCTTTCTTTCTTTAAGCAACCTGGAAGTGGGGGGACAGAAAGCGCAAATCAAAAGCCTAGAAGGCCAAAAGCATACAACATAGAATAAACACCTTTAGTAGCAAATAATCCCAAGTAAATCTGCTCTAGATGCACTTTGTCAAGTCCCCTAATAAAATGCAGCAATCTACAAGGACTACCAAACCTACTGCCTGCCCAAGAAATCACCAACTGAGAATTCCCTTTTCAAACAATACTCCCATAAAAAGCCATGGAGACTCACATACCACGGAATGACTAGAACCACCAAATTTCCCAAGATGGAGTATTTAGAGTCACATGTCAAGAAATGATAAGTGCTCAAATGAGAACAAACTAACAAGGCAACGAGATAAATAAACGAGTTTGGGCATCATCTCCTGTGACAATGTTTCCAACTGTCCAAAGAGCAGGCACAAGAACAGTAGGTGGTGTCTGTTAAAAAAATAAAAAGAAGTTGGTAATGGTAGTTTTACTATTTCCATCCATGACCAAGAATACAATATAGAGAAGATAAACAAAGCCAGCTCTTGGGGAAAAAATAGTAGTTACAAAAATCCTCACTACACTTAACCAAAAGGTTCCAGTAACAGCAACTATATATCTGTTACAAGAAGTTTCTTTTTAAGTAAACCCCAAGGTTGAGAAGTTCTTCAATAGAATCTTACAGGAGAAGCTCCACAAGTCGTTGACAGACTCTTGCCTCAAACACAGCCTGAATTTTGTCATTTGTGCCATCAGAAAGATAAGACAAAGCCCAGCATGCATCTCTTGGAACTTCATAACTTGAGTGGATAAGGCACTGAAGGGCTGGCAGTGCAGGCTTCACCTGATAAAAGACAACACGATAGTAAATTAACACGTCTAAGAATCTAACATCCTCTTCAAAAGTAATCCTACCAAATTAACATAACTCCATAGATGTCTCACCTGGTCAAATGGTGTTGGTGGTCTCCAATGACAGAATCACAGAAATTCGATAAGGTCCAGGCAGCATTCCGTAGCATAGATTGACCGTTCATTTAACTGAGCCAGTAATGGCATGAGGGCACCATGACCAAGGACAAGATCCCTACAGGTTGGTGAGTCACCAGCTACATTACTGAAGGCCCACATAGCCAAAGAGGGAGAGAGAGAATGAGACCACTTCTCCAAGGACCAAAAAAATGACAAAGTAAAGGAAACTTGAACTAACCTGTTCTCGGACATCACCACTTCATGAAGAAAGAAGTTGCACAAATTTAGGGACAGCACCATGGCCAATGACAATACGTGTATGTTCTGATACCCCAGATGCAATATTAGTCAAAGCCCATGCAGCCTCAAACTGCACACAAAGGTTTCATTAAACCTAATGAAAATTACAGAATGGATCCTTTGCATACAGTATATAATTGAAAGAAGAGAGAGATGGTTATAAATGGTCCATACTTGCAGTTGAGGCAGATCATGCCTTTCAAGAAATTCAAAAAACCAAGGTACAAAACCTGCCTTGATTACCTCCTCAATGGGAGGGCTGCACTCTGCACAAGTATGTAAACCAAAACCCAGCAGAACTAATTACCAGGAAACCAGGGAAAGACCAGTGAAAAAACCATCCCAGTGCACAGAATGTCAAACTTGCCAATTGATAGAAGTTTCCTGAATTGAGTAGTTGCTGCCAATTGCAAAGCAGGATTATCTGACCATACCCCTTGTACTATTGCCAGAAGACTTTCCAACTGTCAGAGAACACCAGGATCAAAAAAATAAGCACCAGAATTTTGGTTGCTTACAACAGGAGCTGGAAGTGTAGAATATTTTCTAATTACTGTAAATTTATTAATAATTAATATTTTAAAAACCATTTAGACATGGCAAATGACATTATATAATCAATTTCTTCTACCATGTTCCAAGTTATCTCATCATTCATTTTGCATCAGCCTACCTATAAACTTCAAGGGCACTCTTTGTAAAGTGTTCCTTTCAGATTCTTACCAGGAAACATTTCCCTTCCTTCCATTGAATTAACATGTGAATGGCCTACATGCTGGTCATGCAGAGCAAAGTTGTCCCCATGCTTCACCATGTTTCAGCACTTAGCCCTTATTCATTTGCATTGATCATAGATGAATTGTCTAAGAATATTGAGGAGAAGGTCCCATGGCGCATGTTGTTTGCTGATAACATTGTTTTAATTGATGAAATTAATGAAGGATTGAATACAAAATTAAGCTTATAGACAAATACCTTAGAAACAAGAGGTTTTAAAATAAGTAGGACTAGAACAGAATATATGATATGTATATAGTGATAATAAGAGTGCAAATCACGATACAATTAGGATTGGAAACCAAGAGATAACATAATGTGACCGTTTCCAATACCTTAGTTTGATAATTCATAACAAGGGAGAGATTGAAGAGGATGTTATTGTTGCACAAAGAATTAGAGCAAGATGGGTCATATGGAGGAGTGAATCCGGATTTCAATGTGATAGGTAAATGCCACTTATATTGAAAGAAAAATTCTATAAAACAGTTGTAAGGATTGTGGCAGAATTGCATATGTTGAGATGAATGAGTGGAAAAACTAGAAGCATAGGATTAGTACTGAAATCATCTGAGGGAACCTAAGAAGTAGCTCCAATAGGTGATAAAATGAGAGAAAGTAAACTAAGATGGTTTGGTCATGTGCATAGAAGACCATCAATAGCACCCATAAGAAGAGGTGATTTGTTATAAGTTAAAGGGGCTAGAAGGGCTAGGAGTAGGCCAAAAAGGACATGGGTAAAAGCAGTGAGAAATGATTTAAGCACCCATAAATTTAACAATGGATATGGCATTAAATAAAACAGAATGGTGAAACAGGATTTATGTAGCCATCACCATATAGTTGGGATAAGGCTTGGATGATGATGATAGGGAGTAAAGGAATATCCACACTTTCAAAGGTAAATCAGCCTCCTCTCCTTAACAGGATCATCTCCTATCTGACATTGGGGATTCAGTGTAATAGTGTTGCAAGAGACATTTTGGAGAATTTCCATCAAGAAATACTGACTTGGATCCATGTAATACTGAGACCTAATCAAGAAGTCGAAGTGAATTTTCATGACAGCCCAATCAATAACCCTGGCCCAGTTGGATCCTCAGCCTCTTAACCTAGAAATATAGTAGCATTTTGCTGGAATTTGCAAGCCACTGTCTACCTGGATGGTGCAGGGGTATCCAGCCTGTTCCAAGATCCTTGGAGAAAGGCATAAAAATCCTTAAGAAGCTCATAGAAATTTGCATTATTATTAGCATGTTTGGTACTGTTGGTATCCTTCAACTGGTTAGCCATATCTTTCTTTTTTTTTGAGAAAAGTTAACTGATTCCATATTATTTGGTTAGCCATATCATGGTTATGTGGAAACCATATTATCCTTGTGTCACTAGATAGCTGTCTTCCCATTGGAGTTCCATATTATTTGGTTTAAGAATCTTATTAGAGAGTTTTTAGATGTTGTGAATGTTTCTTTAATAAAATTTTCCTTTTACTTATCAAAAAAAAATGGAAGTTTCGAGCCCAGTACTTTTCTTGCAGCCTAAGTTTTAGGTGGAAAACTTGTGCATTGCTTTGATTTTTGATGGCACTGGATAGGCTATCTCACCAACAAGGCAAACTCTTGCAAATCTAATGTCATTTAATAAATGTTCTCTTTTTTTCTGATTCAATAAGAGAAACTTTTTTAACCCAAAAATATGAAGATAAAAAGTTACCAAGACAAATTAGCCCTTTCCATCCTTACCTAGTCAAACTATCCCACAAGTATTTGTTGACCTCCAGGTCTATCTGAATGAGATGTCACCTATGGTAGTTATGGCCATATTGCTGACAGAATTTATTGTGCCAATATTTGAAATTTTAGGAGCTCTATTTTGGGTGAGGTCTAGCAGGAGCACTGCTTCACCAATCCAAATTAACCCTCTCCATCCTTACCTAGTAAAACTATCACCAAAGTGTTTGTTGATCTCCGGGTCTATCTGAATGAGATGTCACCTATGGTAGTTATGGCCATATTGCTGACAGAATTTCATATTGTGCCAATATTTGAAATTTGAGAAGCTAGCATAAATCAGTTGCTTTCAAGATTGTAGACCTAGATCAGAGATGAGACCCTCCAACTTAAAATTCTAAAACTATTTACTAGATATTCTTAGCTGCTTACCTTCTTTATTATTGATCATCAAACCAGGAGACAGATTCTTGGGTAATCTCAATCTTCACAAGGAAATCTGAAAGCACTGAAATCCTATCCATTTGCCAAGGTATTCAGCAACTGAATTGACCCTGGAGGACCCATCTTGCTGAAAAAACACCGCACCAAGATATTCCATATGGCTGCATTTGGGGAAAGGCCTTCATTAAGCATCTTAAAAAGAAAAACCATGGCTTCTTCTAAGCTAAACCATTTGCAAAGGCCATATATCAGAAAACTGTATGTTAACAAGTCTGGAGAGCACCCTTCTGAACTCATTCTATCCATAAGTTGGATGGCAGTCTTGACCTCACCTTCCTTACAGTAGCCATGGATAATTGTGTTAAATGTGATCAAGTCGGGCTTAATTCCCTTAACTACCATCCTTCCTAAGTACTGCAAAACCTCTGCCACCAGACCAACAGAAGAAAGGCCACGCATAATTGTGTTGTAAGTCACAAGATTGAATTCAATTCCCTTTTCAGACATCTTCTTCACAAGCAGAGAGGCTTCTCCGATGTTTCCTTCTCTGCAGAGACCATCCAGCAGCTCATTATAGGTTGTGACATTAGGAAGACACCCTCGCTTTTCCATTTCATCAAGCATATATATTGCCCAACCTGCTCTTCCATCTCGACATAAACCTTTGATAAATGCATTAAATGTTATTGTGTTTGGCCAGCAATTTTCCAAATCCATATTCTCAATAAGGCACTGGGCTTGGTTATACATTGAATTCCTGCAAAGGGCGTCCACCATGCAAGTATATGCCACAACGTTAGGGTGGCAACCACGGTTTATCATCCTGTTCCATATCTCTGCCACACCCTCTATATCTCCACCTTTTGCAAAGCTATTAAGTAGTATAGTATAGGTTTTGACATTTGGTGGGCATCTCTTTTCCTCCATTTGGAAAAAAATGGATATAGCCCTATTGACATCCCCCCTAGAACAGAGACCGTGTATCAATGTATTGTATGCAACAATGTTAGGGCAACAATCATTTCCAACCATCCAATCCCATACTTTGACAGCTTCACATACTCTTCCTTTTTGGAAGAAACCCTTTATCAAGGAAGTAAAAGTATGAATATTAGGAGTACACCCTCTCACCAACATTTGGGCCAAAACAACAAGAGACAGCTCAACATTCCCAACCTCACAAAGTGCATTGATGATAGTTGTGTATGTAATTACATTAGGGCCAATTCCCCGATTCACCATTTCATCTACCAAGAGGAATGCATCTTTGATTTTGGATTCTCTGCAAAACCCATTTATCAAAGCATTATAGACAGGGACAAAGGGAGTGAATTGAATTGCAAGCTCCTTTGCTTCCTCCAGCCTACCGAGCCTACATAGAGCGGATACTATGGTAGTGTAGCTTACTGAATCAGGAGAACACCCCTTCTTCGACATCTCTACGAGCAGTCTGCAAGCGCCATCCACTCGATTATTTTTGCACAACGCCTTCATAAGAATGTTGTATGTGAAAATGTTAGGCTCAATACCATCTTTCTTCATATTATTATAGATCGGGCTGATCACCTGAAACCTGCTCTCATTAAGCAATGCATCCAAGAGATGATTGTAAATCTTGACTGTAGGTTTACAATCAAAATCCTGCATCCGGTAGAATGTCTTCAAAGCCTGATCGGCAGCCCCAGCTCGCCTATAAGAATTTATGACGTTGATAAATAATTCTTCCGAGCAGCTAATTCCTTCTAATTTCATTTGCTGTAAGAGGTACTGAATGCCATCAATTTGACGCTCCTCCCCGAGCTTCTCGATCATGATTTGATACGTTAGATAGGTATGTCTGAAACCTTTCGAATTGGTCACGTACTTGAAGTACTCCATAGCCACTGTGATGTCTCTCTCTTGCTTCAATCGCTTCACAACATGGGGTTCCTTCAGAGCAGTTTCGTTGGGTTCAAGTTCTTTTTTAAGACTTGGGGTGGTGTCGAGAACAAAAGGAATCGGATGTTTTCGGTACTTTAGAAGCAATGCGCGCCCCCCTTTCAGATGAATCATCAGGTGCTCGCATTCAAAAAAGAGTCAAAAAAGAAAACCTCTGGTATTCGACTTACATAACAGAGTGAACCCTAAATTTAGAATACGAAACCCTAAAATACGAACATTTTATTTCAGAAGATACTTCGCTATATCATTGATTTCATTACTTGCGAAGAGGAAGCTGGTGATAAAGGAGATTGCATTATACGGTAGCAGGGCGGTGTATCGGTAGCAGTATCAAGTTATCAACTGTAAATCTTTTACACAATCTTCACGAGGGTCCGTTCGGAAGTGATCACCGTAAACGCTTTTATATCAGCCGGAGTTTATTCGGTTAAAATGAATCGAATAAATCGAAATTTTCTATTAGGTTTTTGCTTATTTTTAGAGGTGGCAATTTTCCCCGTCCCCAACGGCTACCCGGGCTCCCCGACCCGACGGGGTCGGGTATGGGGTACTTTGGTGGGATTGGGGTCGGGGTCGGGGTTGGGGTCGGGGTCGGGGTCGGGGATAGGGTGATCTCTGAATCCTCGATCAGGGTCGGGGATGGGGAATGCAATCCCCGCCCCAACTCAGCTCCGATTAATATATAAATTTAGTATATATAATATGATATAATATAATATTATATAATTATAATAATTATTATTCGTTTTCTTCAAAAGATTAAAAGTAAAACACAAAACCCTCGACAGTAAAACACAAAACACTTCAACTTTGAGTCTTTGACAGAGAGAAGAGAGAACACTTTCTCTGAACCCTAGCTTTGTCTTCCTTTGTCTTCGTCATTGATTCGCCGACCGTCATCGTTGTCGCCACTCGCCCGTCGGACATCGGACAGAGGACAGAGATACTCGAGTCTCGACAGAGGGCAGAGAAGAGATACTTAAAGAAGAGTTTCAGTTCTTTAATCTTCCTTCAACCTTTGTCTATCGTCGTCGTCTTGTTGACTGCCATCGTCGTCACCCGTCAGACTCTCTCTCTCGTCGCCGACCTCAACTCTCGCAATGGTTTGCTCTCTCTCTCTCTCTCTCTTTCTCTCTCTCTCTCTTTCTCTCTCTCTCAATCTCAGCCTCTTTGTCTCAGACTCTCAGTCTTTCTCTCACAGTATGATCTAGGATGTGTAAATACATATCTCGTTGGGGATTTGGGTCTCCGACGGGGAATTCATCCCGTCGAGGTCGGGGATGGAGGGTCATTCCTTTCCCCGCTGGGGATCGGGGACAGGGATGGGGGGTGATGGAGGGTTATTTGACCCGACCTCCTAACCAGGGGACACGTGGACATGACTCGACGTAAATGGCAGCTCAGCATGACAGCTTGGCCACAACTCGGCGTAGGGAGGGAGCTCGCTGAAAACCCAACATGAACAGCTCGCCACAAGACAACTCGCTACAGCTCGGTGCAGAACGGCTTGCTGCAAGGCAACCGCTATTGGAGCTCGCTACAAAGGAGCTCGCTACGAAGGAGCTCGCTATTGAGCAACCCGGAGTCTTCGGGAAACTTCTTATTCGACAAGACCGTGCCTGTCAGACTGCTCCCACATCTCTTGTCTGGCGGCGCAGCACCTGCCAGTCCAGAGGACTGCGCCCACATCTCAACGCCAGGCGGCATCGTGCATGACAGCCTGGCGAATAACGGTTGTATCAAAGAATCAGAGGCGGTTACACCCGATTTGACAGAGCATCAGTATATAAAGGCCCCGATTTCCAAGGGGCAAAGGTAGTCAAAATTGCGCATCTTCACTCTTAGCATTTATTTCTTCGCAACTCCCTAAGCTCTCTACCGAGTTCTAACTTAACCATCGGAGTGTTCCCACCGGGCGAGCTCCTCGTGAATCCTTCATCTTCTCCTTCTCAGGTGTCGTCTGTCGTCAGCTAGGAGCGAGGTCCCTGCCAGCTAGGAGTGACTAGATCTCGCTACATCATTTGGCGCCGTCTGTGGGAATCGCTTCAAAAGGCCTTCCTACACCAAACACTGCAACTTTTAGTAAGACTTCAATGGCTTCCTCCAACAACGCCGGACAAAGTGCCAACCAAAACACCTCCGGGGAACGACCTCAGCTCCATACCGTCTGCATTGGCCAGTTCACTATACCCCTCTCCGCGGATGGAATCCCTACCCTGAGCGCGCCTCTGGTCATGGCACCAGTAAATGCTCCACTCCCTTCGCCAGTGGAGGTGACCTTTGCAGAACCGTCAGTTCTCCCGGTGGTCGGATAGAACCAGCTAGAAAACTTGGTACACTACGTGCGAACTATGCAGGCTCAAATGCAGCAGGTCCACCAGTTCCAGCTGAACCAGCAGCAAATGCTCCACCACGTCTACCAATAGCAGTACCAGCAGCAGTTCCCACCGCTGCCTCAGCATCAACAGCAAGTTCCACCTCGACACCCCGCTACGCAGCAGGCTCAACCCCACCATCGCAGCAAGTGTGTCCCCCGCCGAGGAGAGACCTCCCAAACTCAGAACCCTCTTGGGAGTCAGGTCTCTTCCCACGGCAGGAGGGAAAGACAAGTTACTCTCCCCACCTCGCAACCTGAAGTCAGGTCGGGGGACTCTCAGCTGATCAGACCCGCATTGCCTCGGCCCTCGTAGTTCGAGATTCTGCTCGTTGAAAATCAGTTTGAAGTCCTGGCCGCAGACTGTAGACAAGGCCCTTCAGTTCACAACCATCAGCAGCAATCCGAGCCCCACCTTGGGCCCATCGAGCTCGGCAACACAGAAGCAAGCAGTACTAACGCCGAGCCAACGAAGCAGTGGAGACGTCACCAAGCTTGCCGAACTGCCACTCACAACCTGCCCAAGCTCAAGGGTAAGGAAGAGGTGAGCTCAGACGAAGTGAAAGCCACTCCGCTCCTCTTAGTGCCACCCCCCTGTCTCTAGAACTTCTAGCCGTCCCTATGCCAAAGGACTTCAAGCTTCCTTCCTTGGACAAGTATGACGGATCGTTCTATTCAAATGACCATGTTGACGTTTTCCAGTCGTAGATGCACTTGGCAAGGGCCAGTGAGTCCTGCATGTGTGTGGCCTTCTCAACAACCTTCAAAGGAGTAGCCTGCACGTGGTACAGGAACTTCGCGCCCGGATCAATGAAAAGTTGGGCGTAGTTCGCGCAAGTCTTCACCTCTCATTTCATCACCAGCAAGCGGTGCCCGAGAACCTAGAAGAGCCTCCTCGGCATAGTTCAGAGGGAAGGAGAGTCCATCCGGAGTTACATCAAGCGGTTCAATGACGCTTGTTTGCAGATACCCGACTTGGAACCCGTAGTGCGACTCACAACAACCAAGAGAGGCATCACACACAAAGAGTTCAAGTGGCACGTGGTAGTCAATCGGCCCAAGACTATAACCAATTTCCTCAAGCTCGCGGACCAGTTCATAGGAACGGAGGAATAGATCAACCAAAAAAATGAAAGTGTGCCCAAGAAAAGGAAAAGGGAAGGTGAGTCTCGATCCAAGGGGACAACAAGAAGAAAAAAGACCCAGCTCGGGGGGCAAGGTCAGGACAGCCTTTCCGAGCTCCTCCAGCAGAAAGGACTGACTACACACTCCTGAACGCGAAGTGGGCCGAGATCCTTATGGTGATCAAAGATGCCCCGTATGTGAAGTGGCCACCCCGGCTGAAAGGAGACCCCAATGTAAGAAATAAGAATTTGTATTGTAGTTTTCATAAAGATCACGGTCATAGTACCGAGAATTGTAAGAACCTCCATGACGAGATAGAAGAGCTCATCCGTCGCGGATACTTAAGAAATTTTGTACAAAACAGTAATAATAAAGCAGGTCGACAGGGGGAGCAAGGTAGAGATGCTCCTGAGTTCAGCAGCAGGAAAGCAGAGCAGCTGCAGAGGCAGTCCCCTGAAGAGAGACTAGTTCGGGGGACTATTCATGTGATCGTCGGAGGTTCGATCGTCACGGGCTGCACTTCGGCTGCAGCTCGGATTTTAGCTTGAGAGGTCGGAAGGGAGGAGCAGAACCCCCCGAAGCAGCCAAGGACAGAAGACCCGATCTTCTTCACTAAGGATGACGGACGCGGGGTCCACTACCCCCACGATGACGCGCTCGTCGTAAAGATAAGGATTAATGACTTTGAAGTCAAGCGTGTCCTCGTCGACTCCGACAGTTCGGCAGATATTCTTTTCAAGGTAGCATTCAACAAGATTCAGCTCCAAGAGAGCGATCTCAAGCCCGCAAGTACTCCCTTGGTAGGCTTCAGCAAAGAGGAGGTCAGGCCCCTGGGGAGAATCACAGTACCTATGGAGGTCGGCACTTGGCCTAGCATAGTAAGGCTCACCACGACTTCTTGGTGGTCGCAACTCCCTCCCCGTACAACGCCATAATAGGATGACCCATCACCAACGCTCTATGTGCGGTGGTCTCCACCTATTATTTGGCGATGAAGTTCTCCATGGACTTCGGAGTTGGGGTAGCGCGAGGCGATCAGCTCGAGTCTCGCAAGTGCTATGTTGTCGCCCTCAAAGGGAAAGCCAAGGTGGCCAACGACCTTGAGCTAGAGCGACCTGCCGAGTCTCGCAAGTGCTATGTTGCCGCCCTCAAAGGGAAAGCCAAGGTGGCCAACGACCTTGAGCNTTCCCACCGCTGCCTCAGCATCAACAGCAAGTTCCACCTCGACACCCCGCTACGTAGTAGGCCCAACCCCGCCGTTGTAGCGAGTGTCTCCCCGCCGAGGAGAGACCTCCTGAACTCAGAACCCTCTTGGGAGTTAGGTCTCATCCCACGACAAGAGGGAAAGACAAGTTACTCCCCCCACCTCGCAACCTGTAGTCAGGTTGGGGGCCTCTCAGCTAGTCAGACCCGCGTCGCCTCGGCCTTCACAGTTCGAGCTCCTGCTCGTCGAGAACCAGTTCGAGGTCCTGGCCGCGGACTGTAGACAAGGCCCTTTAGTTCACAGCCATCAGCAACAATCCAAGCCCCTTCCTGGGCCCATCGAGCTCGGCAACACAGAAGCAAGCAGTACTAATGCTGAGCCAACAAAGCAGCGGAGACGTCGCCGAGCTCGCCGAACTGCCACTCACAACCTGCCCGAGCTCAAGGATAAGGAAGAGGTGAGCTTGGATGAAGTGAAAGCCACTTCGCTCCTCTCAGTGTCGTCCCCCCTATCTCTAGAACTTCTAGTTGTCCCTATGCCAAAGAACTTCAAGCTTTCTCCCTTGGACAAGTATGACGGATCGTTCGATCCAAATGACCATGTCGACGCCTTCCAGTCGCAGATGCACTTGGCAAGGGCCAGTGAGTCCTACATGTGTGTGGCCTTCTCCACCACTTTCAAAGGAGTAGCTCGCACATGGTACATGAACCTTGCGCTTGGGTCAATAAAAAGCTGGGCGCAGTTCGTGCAAGTCTTCACCTCTCATTTCGTCACCAGCAAGCAGTGCCCGAAAACCCAAGAGAGCCTCCCCGGCATAGTCCAAAGGGAAGGAGAGCCCATCCGGAGTTACATCAAGCGGTTCAATGATGCTTGTTTGCAGATACCCGACCTGGACCCCGCAGTGCGGCTTACATCAGCCAAGAGCGGCATCACGCACAAAGAGTTCAAGTGGCACGTGGTGGTCAATCGGCCCAAGACTGTAACCGAGTTCCTCAAGCTCGCGGACCAGTTCATAGGGACGGAGGAGGAGATCAACCAGAAAAATGAAAGTGTGCTCGAGAAAAGGAAAAGGGAAGGTGAGTCCTCGATCCAAGGTGATAGCAAGAAGAAAAAAGACCTAGCTCAGGGGGCAAGGCCAGGACGGCCTTTCCGAGCTCCTCCAACAGAAAGAACTGACTACACACCCCTGAACGCGAAGCGGGCGGAGATCCTTATGGCGATCAAAGATGCCCCGTATGTGAAGTGGCCACCCCGAGTGAAAGGGGACCCCAATGTAAGAAATAAGAATCTGTATTGTAGTTTTCATAAAGATCACAGTCATAATACCGAAAGTTGTAAGAACCTCCGCGACGAGATAGAAGAGCTCATCCGTCGCGGATACTTAAGAAATTTTGTACAAAATAATAATAATAATAAAGCAGGGGGACAGGGGGAGCAAGGTAGATATGCTCCCGAGTTCAGCAGCAGGCAAACAGAGCAGCCGAAGAGGCAGCCCCCTGAAGAGAGACCAGTTCGGGGGACTATTCATGTGATCGTCGGAGGATCGATCGATGCGGGCTGCACCTCAGCTGCAGCTCGGATATCAGCCCGTGAGATTGGCAGGGAAGAGCAGAACCCCCCGAAGCGGCCAAAGATAGAAGACCCGACCTTCTTCACCGACGACGATGTGCACGGGGTCCCAACCGAGATCGAGGTTCCCACGCTACGTCTAGAAGTATATGACGACAAAACAAACGAAGACGAGCTACGCACCAACCTTGACCTACTTGACGAGGTATGGGACATCGCATACATTAGGACCGCGGCCTACCAGTAGAGAGTAGCTTGGTACTATAACGCCAGGGTCAAGAAGCGGAACCTCCACGTCGGAGACCTGGTTCTTCGTAAAGTTATGGTGCCTGAGCCCGGTGTTGGTAAGCTCAAGCCAAATTGGGAAGGACCCTACCGAGTAACATATGAGCTCGGGGAAGGAACATATGAGCTCGAAACCCTAGAAGGGAAACAAGTACCTCGGGCATGGAATATTGTCAACTTAAGGCAATATTACCTGTAATCACTGAGCTGAGTGGACTACAAGTCGCTCCCGGAGCCTAAGGGCCAATACGCCGAGTTAGCGAAGACCTCGGCATTATAAGACCAAGTCGCCTCTTCGGCATGGGCGAACTTCAGAAGGGGGTGGACCGTAGTCGCTCCCTAAGCCTAAGGGCCAATACGCCGAGCTAACGAAGACCTCGACACTATAATACCCAGTCGCCTCTTTGACATGGGCGAACTCCAGAAGGGGGTGGACCGTAGTCGCTCCCCGAGCCTAAGGGCCAATACGCCGAGCTAATGAAGACCTTGGCACTATAAGACCCAGTCACCTCTATGGCATGGAAGAACTCTAGGAGAGTGGACCATAAGTCACTCCTCTATCCCAAGGGATAAAATGTCGAGCTAACGAAGACCTCGGCATCGTATAAGACCAAACCGCTTCATCGGCATAGGCTAAGTATTAATACCAAAGGCGCAGGCAGCTCGGGGGTGAATCCTATGATGCATAGCCCGCCCCGGTATACATGTTGGACCCATTAGGGACAACCGACTTCAACTTAAGTAACTCAGGTGCATACAGGTCGAACATATGCTCGTTATGTTGGTCACCTTGGCCTACGTTATAAAATCACCCCTACCAAGTACTGGGAGACAGCTCGGGGTAACGATAGTTGAGAAACCCCACTTCGGGCACTTAGCTCTAATAGTTCGAGTGAAATAGTCACTTCGGCAAAAGAGTAAAGCGCACGACACTTAGCAAAAAAAAGAGGGAAACATTTCATTACTAGTCCTTATAAAAAAAAAAAAAAAAAACCGGGCCTAACAGCCCGAAAGAGTACATCAAGGCAAAAAGAAAAGAAAGAGAACCGGGCTCAGCCGCCCGGGAGAAACCACTTCAAAAGATTCATTCAGAAGAAGAAAAAGACAACCAGCCTCAAGGTCCCACCACCTCTACATCCTCGTCGCTCTCCTCCAGGGAGTCGGGCTCCTCCTCCTCCACTGTGTCTGCCGTCTCTGAGGCTAGGTCCTTCATTGTCACGCCCTCAAGGTTAAGGCTGGAGAACTTCTTCTGGACCAGCCATCGGCAAAGCTTGAACCCCGAACGGTAGGACTTCGAGCCATACTCAACCTGGAGGTCGTGGAACTGCTGCCTAGGGTGCATCCCGGCCCAGTCCGCGATCTCCTCATGACCGACCGCCTGTCGGCACCTCCGCAAGGCCACGAGGAAGTTGGTGACGCTTTCATCCCTCCCCTCGGTAGGAAACCGCGGGAAGATGGTGGGGCCGGACCGCGTGGCCGGAGGGTACTGCTCCTGGGGTGGGACCTCTTCTTCCTCGCCGCCTCCCGTGGCTACTCCCTCGAACGGCACAGGTGGGACCTCCGGCGGTGGAACAAAGGCTGGGTCTGCAGCCTCGAACTCGGCGGCCCCAGAAGTGGACGCTTGGTCGGGGCGCGACCTCTTCGCCCTACGCTTCTGGTTGCTCGACAACAGGTGACGTGCATCCACATCAGACATGTTGGCTGCAAGAATCACAAGGCAATAGTCTAACTCGCAAAAAAAAAGGCAACCTAAAGGTAACCTACCGGGGCTCAAGCCAGCCTGCACGAGCTTGTCCTCAACCAAGTAGTCCGAACAGAGGAAGCCTACCCCCGCCCAGGACTGCAGTGGGTCGGAAAGGGCCACCCCTCGGGGTTGCGAACTACAAAATAACCCCGCTTCCAGGCTGGGATCCTGTTAGGCAGCTCGTGGAGGAGCTTAAAGCCCGGATGGGGGGAAAACTAATAAGAGCGCCTTTTTGGAGGGGCTCCGGGGGAGGCATTCTTAATTGACAAGATAGTGGCAAAGGTATCAAGGGAAAGAGGAAGACAGTACTCAAAGAACAAGGAAATAGTCCCCACCAAGTTCCGAACATAGTTCGGGTGCAGTTGGTCTTTGGTGACATTGAAGTGGGAAAGAACCTCCACTATCAGAGGGTGTAAAGGGGGTCGGAGACCAGCCACGAGCTACTCCTCAAAAATCACGATCTCGTCGTGATCGTGTTCCCAAGGATAATTGTTGGATGGGAGGCTATAAATAAGATCCCTGGGGAGGTTGTAATGAAAGACTAGGGCCTGAAGTCTCTCCATAGACATGGAAGAAGGGCCGAACCTATCCGGCTCCCGACCTCGGGAAGTGGAAGCCAAGTTACCGGAGGCTTCCCGAGCCTCCAAAGATCGCCCTTCGGGTAAACCCCAAGCTCCCCTCGAGCTCGAGGGGACCTCGCCCTGGTTACCATCCCACAGGTACCCAGACATTGAGAAAGCGATGAACGAGGAGAGCTCGAGCAAAGGCGAAGGCACGACGTCAAAAACCGGAAGCAAGGCAAGTTGGCGTAAAAAAAATGAGGCCTGGGGGCCCTTCTATTTATAGCCACTGTGCCCGAAAGCCAATGGTCTCGATCAAAGCGAATCCAACGACTCATAATCAAAACCGGTTGCACGTCTTCCGAGACTGAAATAAAGCTGACAACACGTCTTCCGAAATTGAAGGCAGCTTGGTGCATTTTTTGGCGCCCAAAAAATCTAGAAATCGCCTGACATCCGCGCATATACTTCATGCGGTCGGTTAACCAAGTTTGAATTACGGGTCAAATCCACCCGTCATTTCGTGAACTCCCCGTGCTAGAGCAAGACCCTTAGCTCGAGGAGTGGGGGGCAATTGATGGAGGGTGATTTGACCCGACCTCCTAACCAGGGGACACGTGGACATGACTCAACGTAAATGACAGCTCAGCATGATAGCTTGGCCACAACTTGGCGTAGTGAGCTTGCTGAAAACCCAGCATGAACAGCTTGCCACAAGATAGCTCACTACAGCTCGTTGCAGAATGGCTTGCTGCAAGGCAACCACTATTGGAGCTCGCTATTGAGCAACCCGGAGTCTTCGGGAAACTTCTTATTCGACAAGACCGTGCCTGTCAAACTGCTCCCACATCTCTTGTCTGGCGGCGCAGCACCTGCCAGTCCAGAGGACTGTGCCCACGTCTCAACTTCAGGCGGCGTCGTGCACACCAGCTCTGCATAACGTCCCTCAACTGATAGGACCGTACTCTGCGACGGATACCTGCACCAATCGAATCAGCCTGGCAAATAATGATTGTAGCAGAGAATCAGAGGCGGTTACACCCAATTTGACAGAGCATCAGTATATAAAGGCCCTGATTTCCAAGGGGCAAAGGTAATTGAAAATTGCACATCTTCACTCTTAGCATTTATTTCTTCTCAACTCCCTAAGCTCTCCACCGAGTTCTAACTTAACCATCGGAGTGTTCCCGCCGGGGGAGCTCCCCAGGAATCTTTCATCTTCTCCTTTTCAGGTGCCATCCGTCGCTAGATAGGAGTGAGGTCCCTACCAGTTAGGAGTTACCAGATCGCGCTACATCAGGGGGTGATTTGGGGGTTGGGATCAGGGATGGGGAATGTAATCCCCGCCCCTTTGTCAATCATCCAAACGTTGACAAAAAATGAATAGTCCCAAATCCTTACCTCTTCTATTCAAGAAAGTTGGGGTCACCAAAATGCCCACTGAGATGTGACACCAACTTTCTTGAATAGAAGAGAAAAGGATTTGGACTGTTCATTTTTTATCAATGTTTGGACGATTAATAAAGAAAATTAGATGACACTCGAAGGGCATTTTTGTCTTTTCAAATGCCATTTCTCCTATTTAACGATAAGTAATGGATTGGCATGTTTTGAAAGTTCGGGTATTGAGTTGTCGCATTTTAAAGTTCAGGGACCAAAATGGCAATAGGCCCAAAGTACAGGGTACTAATTTGGATGTTTCTCCATATATTATTATATATTACATGTTATTTAGCAAAGTTCGGTTAATTCGGTTTTTTCGGTTAACTGGATTTTTAATTCTAAAAACTGAAATCGAAATAACCAAACTTAATTAAACAAAAATCGAAATAGTCAAACTGATAAAACCAAAATCCAAATTCACAAATCAATTTTTTAGTTTTAAACAAATAATGCTTACCCCTAGCCCATAAGCCCCTTTTTCTCTTTCTCGTGGATTCTAATCAGGCTCAACCAAACATGAAGTATGAAGTATCAACGGTTCAACACCAATGACAATGATAGATACATGTTGAATGGATTGCTATCAACTCATCCCATTGAATTGGGATTTGCTCCTTATAGAGCACGCCTCACACCCACATCTCACTCTCTATTGGGAATATCTTCCTGAATAATAAATGCAAATACGAAAGACATTCCTGATGCGTGGTTAAAACATGCTGTGAGGTCGGTGTGAGGCGTGTTCTGGGGGAGCAGATTTGAACTCCACCTCATTCTTTTTTTATAGATATTCATCCCATTCCACCCATGCACTTATGAGATCGGATCTACTCCTTACACCTGGTGCCTCACATGCGCTTCACATGCACATCCTACCATGCATTGAGAACATTTCCCATACTTATTAGTTATTATTCACGTGAGATGTTCCCAATGCACAATGAATATGCATGTGAGGTGCCCATTTGTGAGGAACAGATCTCAGTTCTGCACTTATACTGTGATTTTCATCTTTAGAGAGATCAGATCTACTCATAGAATGTATCTCACTGACCTCACAACACATTCTAGTTATGCACTGGGAACATCTATGAATACATATTTTCAGGTACGGAGATGTTCAAAATGCACGACTAAATGTGTTGTGAGGGCGCTTTGTGAGGAGCATATCCGAACTCATCTTTAGAGTTATTTCATCTCACTAATGGCCCACAAAAGTTGTTTTCCACAGTGAGTCCACTAAACTATCTACTTGCTTCTGCACCCTACTAAATCGATAGTCGGTATTGGTCTTAGCACCATTTTTCCCCTTTGCCTCTGAGTTAAGCGAAGCTGGAAGACGAACTACTACCAGAGTCCAGATAGACGGAATGGCTTCAAATCTAGAAGCCAATCTACCTGCACAAAGAAGTCAAAACTCAGCGTTAGAAAAAAGATGCACAAAAGGTCTTTTTGCAAAAGTGCTAGCAGACAAACAAATGAACACCCATGGAGTTTTACATAAGATAAATTCTGGCCAAACAACAAATACGAAGTGGAATGGCTAGGTGATGAAGTTTTGTGGATTTATTTCAAAAAGGAGTCGGATATGGAAGCTTTTCTAAACCAAGAACCATGGCTCATAAAAGGCTATCCTCTGTTACTACGTCGATGGTTTCCTAGGGAAGGCACCAAGATGATTTAGTTTTCATAACTAGGCATCACAATCAGGACTCTTGGAGTTCCACCGGAAAAAAAGGACTTGGGAATGGGGTGCTAATCTAGTCAGTATAGCCAGGATCCCAGTGAGGGACTTCAAAGAAAAACTTGAAGAAGAAGAAGAAGATACAGAGCCAATGTAGGATAGGGTTTTCAGCATCAGAGTTAAGATCAAGGTTGGCGTGCCTCTAGTAAAAGGAAACTACAATGTTGATGAGGATAGATCTAGGAAGTGGTATTCGTTCCAATATGAGAAACTACCGACCTTATGTGTGAGGTGTGGAATAATAGGATATGAAGAAGACAACTGTGTAGTAGTCACAACCGAACAAGCTATGGATGAGCTAGTTGGAATATTGGGTGCTCAATCAATAAACAATGAGGGTAGAGAAGAATCCTACAATCTAAACCTCCGAGCAATTCTAGATAGAGATTTATTCAAGTTTATTAACGGCGGGCTGGTTTGGTATCTTAGCGTGCTGTTGACATTTATCACACTTTTGAACCAACTCTAGTGCATCAACCTTCATCGTGGGCCTTGTCATAGCACTTTCTGGGTGAGTGCCCTGCCCCCCGGTGTCCTCCACAGAGACCTTCATGGATCTCGCGTAGCACTTGGTTCGCTTCAATTCGGTACAAGCAGCACAGGTAGGGGAGTGTGAATGACCTCCGGTACAGTTGCTCGCCTATGATTACAAAGGGAACAGACTATCGCTCTACCCTCTGAGCTACATTACACTCTGTAAGTAGGGTCTCATGGCATAGATAATGAATGAGCAGATCCATCCAGCTCGGCTTTGCAACCAAAACTGGAGCGACCTCTTCTACCACCCTTTCTATACTAGGGCATGGCAGGTCTTTGATGTAGACCGTTATGCTCGTAATGTTTGTCGCACTGACCAACTTTGAGAGTGTATCGGCTTCAATGTTTTCTATCCTCGGTATTTGTTGGATATACCAAGAGTTGAAACTGGGCAGGATCTCATTGACCTTGGCCAGGTAAGCCAACATGGTGGGCTCCCAGGCCTCATACTCTCCATTCACCTAGTTTATAACTAATTGTGAGCGACTACACACCACGAGATGCTTTGCACTGACTTCCTTCGCCATTGGTAGCCCGACTATCAACGCCTCATACTCAGCTTCATTGTTTGAAGCTTGGAACACAAACCGGAGGGCGTACTCCAATTTAACCTTGCTAGGTCCATGGAGGACCAGTCCAGCCCCACTTCCATGTTGGTTGGACGAACCATCCACATGGAGGATCCAGGGCTCCTCATCCCAAGTCAGGGCGGGTGTTGCATTGGTTTATGCCTCCAAGGTGATTATGAGCTTAGAAACTTTAGGGGTAGGCATGCTAAACGTGCACTCGGCGACAAAATCAGCCAAGACCTGTGCCTTGATTGTTGGGTGCGGCTCAAACTAGATATTGTACTCATTGAGCTCGATTGCCCATTTTTTCAATCTACCCGAGACCTTAGGCTTTTGGAGGATTTGCCTAAGGGGTCGATTGGTCAAGACCACAATGGTGTGGGCTTGAAAATAAGGTTGCAATTTATGTGCTACCAGCACCAATGAGAAGGTCAGCTTCTCGATGTTTGGATACTTAGTCTCTGCAGCATGCAAAAATTTGTTTACGTAATAAACATGTCACTGTACCTTATCTATTTCTCGAATAAGGACTGAGATGACTACCTCATCACTCGTATAGAGGTAGAGTTTGAGCTCGTAGGAGTTCTAGCCTAGTTAACATAGGTGGCGAACTTAGGTACATCTTGAGCTTGTTGAACGCGAGCTAACACTCTTCAATCCACTCAAAGTCTTGGTTCTTCTTTACAACTTTGAAGAATGGAAGGCACCGCCTAGCCAACTTAGACATAAACCGGTTCAAGGCAACTATCCAACCGACTAGTCTTTGTACTTCCTTTATTGTTTTGGGTGGTCGCATATCTAAGACGGCCTAGATTTTGTTCGGGTTGGCTTCGATGCCATGTTGGTTCACTATGTACCCGAGGAACTTGCCCGACGTAACCCCGAGGACGCACTTATTCGGGTTGAGTTTCATGTAATACTTACTTAGAACGTTAAAAACACAGTTCAAGTAAAAAATTAAATAGTTTGAAAATTGGGTTTTTACTACCATATCATCAACATAAGCTTCAATTTTATTTCCGATCAAATCAACAAAAATTTTAATTACAAGATGTTGGAAGGTTGCCTAGTGTTTTTTAAACCAAAGGGCATAACTTTGTAAAAGTACAAGCCCATATCGGTTACAAAGGCGATTTTCTCTTTGTTGGCTGGATGCATTGGGATTTGGTTGTAGCTAGAGTATGCATCCATGAAACTCAACAGCTTGAACCCCAAGATCGTGTCTATTAAGCGATCAATTCTAGGGAGTGGGAAGTCGTCCTTTGGGCAGGCTCTATTGAGGTCGATGTAGTTGATGAACATGCGCCACTTGCCATTGGCCTTCTTGACGAGCACTAGGTATTGGACCTCTCTAATGAAGTCTACTGCGAGGAGCTTCCCTACCTCCTCATCTACTATCTTCCATTGTTATTGGGCGAGGTTCCTTTTCCTCTGCCGGACTAGTCTGACTAAAGGGTCAACATTTAACTTGTGAGTTATGACAATGGAGTCTATGTCGGGCATTTCTGTTGCCGACCAAGCAAAAATATCTAAATTTTTAGTTAAGAAACTTACCAAGTTAGAGTGCAACGATTTGACGAGGTGGGTTCCAATATGCACCGTCTTCTCAAGATCAGTATCTGAGACAAGTACTAGGACGGTGTCTTCCATGGGGCGAGCTCTTTCGTTTCCGTTCTCTAGGGGCGGCTCCAAGTCGATATCAACGGCTTGCTTTCCATTGTCTTTCAATATGACCACGTAGCACTTGCGAGACTCGAGCTAGTTGCCTCACATCACTCCTACTCCACAAGAGGTCAGAAATTTCATCGCCAGATGGTGGTCAACGCCACTGCTCGGAGGGTGCACAAGATAGGTCGGCCCAAAATGGCGTTATAGGGTGAGGGGGTTGTTACCACTAAAAAATTGTGATCAAACCGTACCGATTTTGGCGCTGAGCCCACCATTACTAGCACCCTCACCCGACCTAGGGGCCGGACCACCTCTCCACTAAATCCAATCAAGGGGACATCGGTCGACTACAGGTCCTTCCTTCTAAGCACCATCCATTCAAATACCTCCAGAAAGATGATGTCGGATGAGCTTCTAGAGTTGAGCAGAATTCGCTTTACCTCGAAGTCATTTATCATTAGTTTGACCACGAGGGCATCATCGTTTGGATACTGGATCCCACGAGCATCATCCTTGGTGAATTAAATTAGCTCCTCCACACGGGGGCACTTTGGCGAGTTCTCATCCTCATGCTCGAGCTCCCAAACTAAATTTTGCTTGTTGAGGTGATGCATGGTGCTCCTATGGACTCACTCGTGATCATGTTAATGACACCACAGATGGTTTCTAGGAGGTTGGTCCCTATCCTGACCCTTGATCAACTTCGGTACGTCTCTAGGTTGTCCGAAAGGTCAGCCTCTGTCTTCCCTCTTAATGAACTGCTTCAGGTACCCTCGGCGGATCAGCTTCTCCACCTCATCCTTGAGGTTAAGGCAGTTCTTTGTATCATGGCCAATGTCCCGACGAAAGTGGCAATACATGTTGGGATTCTTGTTAGCAGGGTCACCTCTCATCAGAGGTGGCCATCTGACATACTCGGCCATTTTTATCTGCATCAATATCTCCCCCCTTTTTGCATTCAACGCGGTGTAATTCCTATTATGGACCGGGGGGGTGTGAACGTCGTCCCGAAGACCGGCTGCTTTACGTCGGTTCCGAGGAGACCTACTGCGCCTTGGTGACTTGCTTTTTCGGCATTGCTTACTGCTCCCCGACTCTTCTTCTATCCTCTTCCGCTTGCCACTCATCTCTAGTTGGGATCTGAGTGCCTCTTCGACCTTCATAAACTTGGCCGCTTGGTTAAGGAACTCCTCCATCGAGGCCGGAGCGTTCAACTCAATCTCCCAGCGCATGTCTGGATGTCAGATGCCATTGACTGCTACGATGAGTTGGACAGTTGGGTCAATGTTAGGACTTTGTAACCGCTCTAGGTTGAATCTTTTGATGTAGTCCCAGAGCTTTTCATCTGGTCACTGGACAACATTTAGTAAACAAGTCACAAATTCTGGGAACCTCTTACTCGTTACGAAGTGCATGGTGAATAGGTAGGCGAACTAGTTCTAGCTTCTTATCGAGCCTGCCGACAATCCCGAGTACCACATTTGAACTGTGCCTCAGAAGGTGGTTGGAAAAGCGATGCAAAGCCTTGCGTCATTTGCCCCATGTAGCTGCATCAGGGCATGGAAACTATCGAGGTGGTTGATGGGGTCAATTGTACCATCATAGGATTCCATATTGGGGGCCTTGAAGTCTTTAGGCCACGGGGCTGTGAGGATCTCGATAGCTAGCAGCAAGGTGCCGATCTAGCTGGCCTCCTTCTTGTGGCGTGGCATGGCGTGTGCGTTTACGACACCTCCTCCGGGACCCTACAGTCAAGCTGGTCACCTAGTCCCAATTGCTGTTGTGGCTCGGTTCTGTTCTTTCATCGATACTTGGTTCAAGTTTTGGTTGGCAGGCTTCTGATTCTAATTCGGTTCAACATTTAGATTATGCCCGACATTCTGGTTTTGTTGTTGTTGTTTGATAACTCTACATTTTGATGCCTTAAGGGCATCAATTCAGGGGTATTTTCGGCCTTATAATAGTCAAGATGTGCCATTTTCCCAGTTAAATGCAATGTTGTGGCTTTTAAGGGTCTATGTGCAAATTCTGGGGAAAATTGGGAAATTTTCATGGCTGAAATGCAGATTTTGGGAAACTGGTGTGAAATCTAACTGAAAGAGGGGGTGTTTTTGTGAAAAACTAAAAGCAGGAGTGTTTTTGTGAAAAACTGAAAGCAGGAGGCCGCCTCCTAGCTGCTAAACCTAGTCTGGCGCCCCTCCTACTGTATTAGCATACTACCCACGTATTAGAAAACTCTAGGGCTCTTTCTAACTCATTCTTTTCATCCTTAACAAACCCTATCTAACCCTAACTGCTAAATCCTCACCTTCCATCTCTTCTAATCTCCACCATCCATTCTAGGGCACTCTCTTTTTAGCATTCTAACCCTAGGAGCCATTAAATCTTAGCCTTACATAATATTGGGTGCCTTCTCCTTTTCTTCTCGGCCTTAGAATCATCCTAGAACCATCCTAACCCTTCATTCTAAACCCTAAGGCACCCATATTTTTGCTAAAACCCAACTGCCACCCCCCTCTTTCTCCCTAATTCTAGTTATATCCACCCTTCTCTATAAAAAGGACCCAGGGACCTTGTACAAGGGGTTGGTCAATTCACCCAGGTAATAAGGAAAGTTAATCTTGAGAAGTTCAAGGGTAGAGGAAGAGGAGGGTTCTTACTTGCAGTTCGCCAACACCACTACTGCCACTTCAGGATTTGAATCCCAACCATTTTTTCTTTAGTTTTAGAATTACTTTCTGTTCTTTAATTTCTAGTTTATTTTTCCTTCCTGCAAATTTTACTAGTATTAGATTTAATTTGTACTTTATTTCTTTTTTGCAGATCTGAAATTCGGCCAGGTAAGATGGAAGGCCTAGCTCAAGAAGTTCGAGGGTTAATGGCAAAATGCGAAGACTGCTACCTCTGATCGAATTGCAGATTTCTTCTTTTTAATTTCTATTGTTTATTTATTTTATTTTCAGCAATGTTCGAACTCCATTTTTATTTAATTCCAATTTAATTAATGAAAGTTTTGTGATTCTGCAATTTCCCTTTGCATTCTTTTACCCGGATTAAGGTTTGTAATAATTTTTCCCTTGCTTCTCTATGGATACGACCCATTCTCACCCCTTACTACGTTAGTAGTTGTTTAAGAAACAGTATAAATTATAAATGTTTAAATTGGTGTTCCGGAATGTTTAACGACGCACTTCTGGACACACCATTGTTGTTGCTGCATCCCTACTAGAGCGGAAAATCGCTCCTCCCATGTCCTCATTTGTAGGTTCATTCCACGGACGTACTGCACCAATTCATTGAACTGGCACACATCAATCCCAACAGGAACCACTGAGGGCTTGACTGGAGGGAGAGGCGCGTTCACTTGGTGCAGGAGAAAAACTAGGTTCAGTGTAACAGGAATGCCTGGTAGGGTCAGGGACACTATGGACTGATAGCTACAGAGGAGACCTCAGGATGTACTGCAGGCTGGTCTTGCCCTCTTGTGATTGAGTTGTTGTTGACGGGAGTGTTGCTAGAGGATGCCATTCAGAAAAATGAATATGAGAGCACGACTTTTGTACAACGTTCCCACAGACAGCATCAATTAATGATGCACAATCTAGCAACTCCCTACTGGAAGGTGACTCGGATGCCGAGCTAGTTGGTTCCCTGCTGGTAGGTGGCCCGGATGCCAAGTTGGTTGGTTCCCTACTGGAAGGTGGCTCGGTTTGCTCGAATGTTGAGCTGGCTAGTTTGTTGGGTCGACTTGCAAAGAAACATTATTAGAGTACCCGAGATGCTTTACCCAGAGTTGGCACTCCAATGCTTAAATTAGCGAACTGGAGATTTTGGAGAGAGCTAAAGTGCTAGATAACCAAAGTATGCGAGAGCTAAATCGCTCGTAGTTTTACTTAGGGAGAAGATGCCTTTATATAGGCGTAAGAAACCAAGGGCTCCCTATAATGGGTCAGAGATTCCTAGGGAACTACTCCCGCTAAGTTTGGAGGAGATCTCTCAGTCGGTTATGTGATCTACATAGAGGGATGAGGGTCCTTTCGATCAATTCTGATGTGGATAGATGGGCTTAACGGCCAGGCGTCGTGATCCCAAAGAAGTTGAAAACAATAACCTACTTAGGGAAGAGGTCAGTGAGCACGTCTCATAGGTCGCCACACCTTAGTCAGGTCAGCAATGCCTCGAGGAGGTCGCTCCTCATGCCAAGGTCCCTTGGACCAGTAATGACGAGGTACTATAGGTCGGCCATGGACAAGGTGCTGCTAGCGGCTTTGCCGAGATGATCTGCTTACATAGTGCTGAGATGTCACCCAATGTTCTGCAATGCCACATGCCATAATGTCATTTGGAGGACCAAATTATCCCTCAACAGGTAGTAGATTCGAACCCGCATTGCATTTCCCTATCTAAAAGAAATTGATACATAAAGGTAAACGAGTAAAGCTAGCCTATGATATACGACCATCTAAGCGTGACTCTTTTATTAGGCCAAATGACTCTTAGCCCCACTTGACAAAAGGAAAACTCCATAACACATTAAAACCCAGCTGTTGAGACCCAGCAGCAAAATTAAAATGCCAAAGAAACCCCCCACTCGGCAGACGTGATATACGTCTAACACTCCTTCCATTGTTTTGACGAAAATACCCATTCTGTAATCTCCTATTCATTCATATTATTAATTTGGGTCCTACATAGGAGGCTTTTCATTTGTCCTCTAAAAAAACCATAACCATAATTTCCGTATAATATCAAAACAACCTTCCTCTCTCAACGTTTTAGAATTCCAACCGTTTAACTTTCATAAACAAAATTGACTCTTAATTTTCGGAGAGATAACTGGATTTCTATCCACGTGTCATAACCAACAATACGCCCTTTGAAATTGGCTACTAAAATAAGAAAATTTAAATTTTCATAATACTAATTTCATAAGAAAGTATTACCGAGACTACATGTAAGATTGTAATTGGATTGGATTCGGATCAAATTTAGCAAAATCTAAATCCGATCCGATTATTGAAAATTTATATCCGAATCCTATCCAAAATTTGATTGGATTTGAAGATTTTGGATTCGAATATGAATCCAAACGGACTCAGATTAGATTTGGATTTAATGTACTTTAATCTTTTAAAATAAAAAAAATTGAAAAAGTCAATTACTTTTTAACTTTAATATAAATATGACGTATTGAATTTATTATATATAAATTCATATATAATATAATATAGAAAATATATATTTTATAATTTTGAATATAATTATATTAAATTGATATATTAAAATAAATAAATATTATAATAAAGCCAACTTCAGATTTTAATCAGATCGGATGGAGTCAAACTCGAATCCGATCTAATTATTAATCGGATGTAGATTCCAAAATCCAAATCAGATTCAATTACATAAATACATAATTCGAATAAGAGATAATCGGATTGGACCTCGGATTTTTTGGTATAATTGATAGGCCTAACTACATGTGATTGGTTTTCATAAGACCAATTCCATACTAAAACATTATCGAGAGTTTGGTGTTCACAAAACTGCTTATACTTAATCTTCTAAAAACAATTAGTAAATTTTTATGCATTACTATAACTTGGGTAAAGGTGCCACAGTATTTAAAAATCCAATTTCAAATTTGAGAGTCAACATAATCGGTTGAATTCAAATAATTCAAATATCACAACCGGTCAAATTCAGATATTCTATACATACCATTTACGTAATCAAATCGAATCCGGGTATGATGATATATGAAATACTTATAACTGGTCAAATTCATTTTGATAAATATCCAAATTTGTCTGTTTATTTAATTCTTATATATAATATATGAAATACTTAAAACATTTTATATAATTTATATAATAATAATTAAATTATACAAATAATTATATATTTATATACTTTATATAAATACAATATTTATTGTATATATTTATTAATTACCTAAAATAATTAATCGATCAAATTTGAATTTAAACATTGATTTTCGATATTGAATTGAATTTGAAATGGTCCTAACACCTCGACACTCCATTTGACATAAATCTATTTATAGGGGTTGATGTGGAAATCTATTTAGTATATGGCAAAAATGTTCGTGACTCCTTGACACTCCATTTGATAGATCATGGAATTGGATGGTCTTGACACCTCAACACGCCATGAAATGTTTCATGAATGGTGTAACTCGTCTTGAGACCTAAACAGACTAGGGAAGGCTTTCCTGACCAAAAATATGATTTAGGGAATGATGGAATTGGTCTTGAGACCTAAACATGCTAGGTAGGGTTAGGTTACTCAAAACTATGAGTTTACACATAAGAGACGGTGCCCATCAAATTGGTAGAACCCCTGTAACGGTGCTTAATAGTTGACATTGTGAAATTACAATTTTGGCCAGCTTAACTTTATTTTTTGGTTTAGGTGTAGGGACCAATTGTGTTATGTATTGTGTTGGTTTTTACATTTGTAGGTAAAAGATGATGGTGCCCATCCAAAAGACAAAACCCTATAATTGTCCTTAACAATTGAACTTGAGAAATTACAGTTTTGGCTATCCCGACCTTGCATTATGGTTGTAGGTGCTAGAACCAACAGTGTCAACTATTATATTGGTTTCCACATTCGTAGGTAAAAGATAGTGCCCATTTGGAACCATAACACCCATAACAATCCTTGACGGTTGAAACTTTGAAATAACATTTCTCGTCATTTCAAGCCTATTTGGCATGTCCATGTGCTGACACATACTCTGACATCATTTATACGAGTTTCCACATCTATATGTAAAAAATGGTGTTCATTCAACCACCAGAACCCCATAACAATACTTAACAGTCAAAACTATTAAATCACATTTTTTTACTAGCCCAACCATGTCAGAAGGTTTTAGGTACCCAAACAAACTACATCATCTATTAAATGGGCGTCAAAGAAGAAGGTCCCCATCTAATAATCATCAGAACCCCCATAATAGTCTTTAATTGTCAAAATTGTAAAATCACAATTTTGACTAGCTCAACCCTATCTAGCAATTCTATGTGCTTGGACAAACTGTGCCATCTATCATAAGTCTCTAGATTCACCTATAAAAGATGGAGTCCATCTAATTGCGAGAACCCCATAACGATGCGTAACAATTGAAAGTGTGAAATCATAGTTTTGGCTAATTTCCGCATCCATAGGTAGAAGATGATGCCCATCTAGGCACCAAGACCCCCATAACAGTCCTTAACAATTGAAATTGTAAAATAATGGTTTTAGCTAGTGCGACCTAGCTTCATGATTCCAGGTACTAGAACCAATTGCACCATCTATTATTTTTGTAGGTAATAGACAATGCCTATCCGGCCATAATGACACACCCTTAATAATCCTTAACGGTTGAAATTGTAAAATCACAATTTTATCTGACTTAACCCTATTTGGCATGCCCAAGTGATGGAACAAATTCTACCATCTATTATACAGGATTCCACATCTACACATAAAGGATGGTGCCCATTTGACAATCGAAACCCCATAACAATCCTTAATAGTAGAAACTACAAAATCACATTTTTACTGGCCCAACCAAATTTGAAAGTTCTAGGTGCCTAAACAAACTATCTCATCTAATAAATAAGTTTCTACATACATTCATAGAAGGAGGTCCTCATCTAATAATCAAAAGCCTCATAGTAGTCTTTAACGATCAAAATTGCAAAATCTCAATTTTGGCCAACCTACCCTTGTCAACCAATTAGAAACTCATATGATAGATGACACATTTTTTCCAAGCACCTAGAACTACTAGACAAGGTTGGAATGCCCAAAATTGTAATTTTGCAATTTCAATCGTTAAATAATGTTATGGGGGTACCGATAATTAGATGGAGACCTTCTTTGAATAAATGTGGAAACTCATTTGATGGATGACGTAATTTTTCTAGGCACTTGGATCCTTCAGACATAGTTGGGCTAATAAAAAATGTGATTTCATAGTTTCTACTATTGAGGACAATTATGGGGTTATGGTGGTCAAATGGGCACCATCTTTTACACATAGATAGATGTAGAAACCCGACATAGCATGTGTCAATACCTGGACATGCCAATTAGGCTTGATTTGGCCAAAATTTTGATTTCAAAATTTCAGCCATTAAGGATTGTTATGGGTGTTATGCTTCAAAATGGGCATTGGCTTTTACCTATAGATGTGAAAATCAGTATAATAGTTGGCACAGCTGGTTTTAACACCTACAAGTATAAAACAAGGTCATAATAGCCAAAACTGTGATTTCACAATTTCAATTGTTAAGGACCATTACAGGGGTTTTATCTTCTGGATGAGCACCATCTTCCATCTTTTACTTGTGGATGTGAAAACCAACACAATGGATAACGCAGTTGGTCCCTACACCTGAAACCAAAAAATAATCAAGTTGGCCAAAATTGTGATTTCACTATTTCAACTATTAAGCGTGGTTTTAGGGGGTTCTACCAATTGGATGGGGACCATCTTTTACGTGTAAATCTAGAAACCCATACGATAAATAATGTAGTTTGTCGTAGCACCTAAAACTGCCAAACAAGGTTAAGCCAAACAAAATTGAGATTTTACAGTTTCAACCATTAAAAACTATTATGGGGTTCCAACAATTAGATATGGACCTTTCTCAATGAATGGACGTTGAAACCCAATTAATGGATAATATAGTTTGTCCGGTCCAGCACCTAGAATCCTCAAACATGGTCGAGCCAGTCAAAAATGTGATCTCATAGTTTCAATTGTTAAGGAATCATATGGAGGTTTCAGTGGTTGGATTGGCACCATCTTTTACAAGTAGATGTAGAAAACCGCATAACATATGCCATAATTGATCCCAATACCTGGACATGCCAAATAAGGTCAAGTCGACATCAAATGAGGTTTTATAGTTTCAACCGTTAAAGACTGTTATAGAGGTTATGTTGGCCAGATGGGAACCATCTTTTACATACAAATGTGGAAACTAGTATAACAGATGGTGTAGTTGGTTCCATGACATGAAATCGTAAAATAGGGTCAGACTAGCCAAAACAATGATTTTACAATTTTAACAATTAAGGACCGTTATAGGCATTTTGGCACTTAGAATGACACCATCTTTTACCTATGGATGTGAAATTAGCACAACGGACAACACAATTTGTCCCAACACTTCTAATTGCCAAAGAGGGTTGTGGCAGGGAAAATTGTGATTTTATAATTTGAACTATTAATGATTGTTATGGGGGTTCTAGCCATTAGATGAGCACCTTGATAAATATATAAATTATATAAAATGTTTAAATATTTCATATATTATAAATAAGAATTAAATAATCAATCAAATTTGGATATTTATCAAAATGAATCAAGTCATATCTGGACTTGATTCAATTACTTAAATGGTATGTATAGGATATCTGAATTTGACCAGTTATGATATTTGAGTTTTTGAATTCAATTTGATTATGTTAAATCTCAAATTCAAACTCGGATTTTCGAATACCATTGACACCTTTACCTTAATTATAGTAACGCATAAAAATTTACTAATTGTTTTTAGAAGATGAAGTATACGTAGTGTTGTGAACAACAAGCTCTCGATAATGCTTTAGCATGGAATTGGTCTTATGAATACTAATCACATGTAGTTAGGCCTATCAATGATGCCTGAAAATTCGAGGCCCACTCCAACATCCGATCCGATTATCTCAGATTCAGATGGTGTATTTATATAATCATATTCGGATTTTGAAATCTGCATCAAATTAATAATCACATTAGATTTGGGTTTGACCATCCAATCCTATTAAAATCTGAATCCGATTATGTTATAATATTTATTGATTTTAATAAATAAATTTATATAATTATATTCAAATTATAAAAATATATATTTTATACATTATATTATATATGAATTTATATAATAATAAAGTCAGTATGTTACACTTATATTAATTTATTATATACAAAAGTTGAAAGTAATTAACTTTTTAATTTTTTGTATTTTAAAAGATTAAAGTGAAGTCGGATTAAATCCAAATCCGAGCCAAAACCATTCGGAATTCGAATCTGAAGTCTTTTAAATCCAATTGAATTTAGGATTAGACTTGGATGTTAATTTTTCAGTAATTAGATCAAATTTGGATTTTTCTTAATCCAATCCGATTACAAGCCTACGTGTAGTAGCCGATTCTTAAATGCCCGGTAATGCTTTCTTATGGAACCGGTATTATGAAAATTTGAATTTTCTTATTTTAGTAGCTAATATCAAAAGGGTGTATTGTTGGTTATCTCTCAAATGGGTAAGATCACCAAGACAACTTGATCAATTTGTTCATAAAAAATAAGTCAATTTTGTTGAAACACGTTGAAGAGGAAAAGTGTAGTGATATTATGCAGAAATAACGCTTTATTTAAAGGACAAGCGAGAAGCCTCCTTGGTGGGGCCCAAATTAATAATGGGAACGCATAAAGGACTATGATGAAATGGGTATTTTTGTCAAAGGAATTGAATGAGTTTTAGACGTTAATCACATTTGTTGATTTGCCTAATAAGGGGGATTTCGGTGGCATTTTAATTTTGCCGCTAGGTCTCAGCGGATACTAGTGAATAACCCTGTACTAAGTATAGGGAATCAGTGATGTTAAATTTACACCGTGGAATCAATACTGTTAAGTTTATATTTATTAATATTTTAAATAATTATTAAAATTTCAAGAAATATTTATTTTAAAAAATAGCTTTTCAATAATTATTAGAATATGAATAGTTTTATTTTGTTATAGTACCTAGAGGGTTAATGATTAAATATTGATAGAATATAAGCAGAAGTGGTTATGGATAACCATTTTTACATTTTCTGCATTTTTTAGGAATAGATTGAAAATGGTGGTAGTGGGTTGTGAGCTTTAGCAACAACTTTTCAGAAAATGCCACGTGTCTAACTTTCCGGCAAAATGAGAAGGCCATGTGTCTGAACAGTAATAGTGGACTGTGGGCTTTAACAACTTCTCAGAAAATGCCATATATCCAAATTTGAAAAAACCAAATGTCTGAATGGTGAGGGACTATAACCTGAAAGTCTTCCTTTAATTATTAATTTTATATATATATATATATATATATATATATATATAAAAATATATATATATATATATATATTAGATGTGTTGGGGGCTAAGAGTCATTTGGCGTATGTCTCTCGTCTCAGTGAACAATACTGATCAATTAGGTGGTCAGTATTGTTCACTGAGATATTATTGCCTAATACAAAGGGGCCGTTTTCTATTGATGCTTTTCAATATAATGCTTCTTAGACTAGTGGGCAATTTAATTGTATTGTCCACTTCTTAGCATTATACTTGCCGTCTTAATTTGTTTATGCTTGAGGCTTCCTCACTTTGCTACCGTTTCCATAGTTATTACATGTTAGGTCATAATCAAAGTCTAGTCTAGGTGGAACAGGAGAAAGCCAACCATAAATTCCCATCTGCCTCTCAAATGCTGACGTGAATTTTTTACTAGCACAGTACATAGACTATAGAGAAATGGAATGGAGCAAAAAATACAGCACAATTGTTAGGGTAACTCGTGGATCTGGATTTGCATTCTTCTATATTTTAGTATCCACTCCGATGTGGTTAGCCACCGCTAATGGCTAATTACATGGTCACTGATAATTTCCTCTTGGTAGATCCCAAAAGGCCAACTCAGAGAAGCACATCATTTCTTGTGTACAATCATGCTTAAAACTCCAAATAACTAGCAAATAGCAAAGAACACAAGTTACAATTTGTTGGTAACGAGACAATGACCATTGGGCTACCCTCATAAATCTTGGTACCGACTTTGTAATAAAATCCAAAATAATAGTTACATATAAAATTGAGAACCACATTGTCTAACCCTAAATGCTTACACTATTGGTAATCCTCAGATGATCATTACCTTTGAGCCAGACCAAAAACCCCGACTCTTGGAACCGGAAAATAGTGAAACCAACAAGTACATTTTTCCCCTCTTAAATCTAAAAAACCGGGGGAATATTGTCGAGCTGCCTGCTTCACCCAAATTTGAATCCACCGGAGGGAACATTGGGCTGATTAGTTCCAAATTCAAAGCCTTGTTGAGCAATTTCTCCATCCTGAATATTCTGTTCTTCCTCTTCTTCATCAACCCAGTATCTCTCCAAGATTTTCATCGACTTCTCGTAAATCTCATTGTTGTCATGGTTCTGCAGATTCTCAATTTTATCTAGCCCCTCACATTCGTCAATCATCTGCGCATAGATATTCACCCCACCAGTCTTTCCTAACTCTTTGTCAGCCTCACCCACCTTTAAAATGTTCTCAAGGCCCTCAAGGCACACAGTCACAATCCTTGGATCTGGGCAAACTAGAAGATCACAAAGTGGCTTGATACAACCTTGGTTCACCAAATATCTGCAACAGAACTGTCATTTAATATGGAGCAAAGTGTTGGGCATTCCAGAAATATGTCCAAAAAAATTGGTCTTAGCAGACATTATAAACATTGAGACGAATGAATGACAAATGGAAAGAAAGGTTCAGAAATGAACATATATCAATTCAATAGGAAATTTAGGAGTACCCCCCATAGGTTATAAATGAGGGAGAATAGATTAAGACCGTTTCATCACATTCAGAGAAGACCATTTACAGCACTAATGAGAAGTGATCTGTTACAAGTTAAAGGGTCTAAAAGAGAGAGAGAGAGAGAAAAAAGGGCTTGGGGTAGTAAAAAATGATTTGTAGGGCCAATAATTTAACAAGGGATATCACACTTAACAGAGTGGAATAGTGGAAGAGGTTTTCATAATCTAAGTACATATAACTTATGACTAGCATAAAGACATCAACAATAGCATGACCGTAATAGCAGCACCAGCACCTGACTCATGCTGCCTCAGTAGAAACTAGTGTAAATTACATTTTAGTAACGTTTGACATTACCAAAGTTTCCTACTTCCTGGCCAACAATAAGAAACAATATTAAGAAAAGGATAGTGTTAGATAATTGGTAAGTGGCATCTTCATGAATTTCACTTTAGGTTGTGTGCATGCATCAGGAAATGCTATGGAATGTCAAAGAAAAGGAAGATCAAGAGAAAAACATACTGAATCTGTTCATGGGACCCTCCAGAGGTAGCATTAGAAATAGCCCATGCAGCCTCCTTCTTGATTTCAAACTCTGCGTGTTGTAGTAGTTGAACTAAAGGAAAGATGATGTTGGCATCAATAACAGCCTGTTACACAAAGAGAAGCAGGGGAAGTTAAAAGTAAGTTTTACTTCTCTACAATCAATTCCATCCCAAGGTTGATGAATGAAATCAGAAAAGAACATTTTTTTTGATAAATGAGAAAAAATTTTTTATTAGAAAGTTGAGAAAACAGTTATAAGTATTCAAGGAGAGGCACGAGCTGCAATCTCTCCAAGCAGTCAAAACCGAAAACAGATAAAAAATGTGCCCAATATAACTATTCCCTATTTGCCCCTTGCTTGGCTAAACTATCAGCCATTGCGTTAGCTGATCTCCCCACCCATTGTTTCGGGCACATATTTCTTGTTAGCCACTTGAATTTTTTAAGTTCATTCTTGAAGCACCAAACCAGTCTCTGGTTCTGTAGCCACCCTACAACCACCTTGGAACCACCCTCTATTAGTAGCTGTTGCACCTAGCTGTACTGCAAACTGTAGCCCTTGAAGGGCAGAGCTAGTAATTCCGCCCTAGTGGAGTCCCCCACATCTAAAGGGCCCGAGTATAATAGAGCCACATTACTACTTTCATCCCTTATAACCCCTCCCATCCCAAAGGGACCTGGGTTACCTTGATTGCTGCCATCAAAATTTAATTTCATAAAGCCTTCAGGAGGGGTGCTTAACTCATATACACCTTATTCCTCTGAGAATAACTACTTGCCACCGCTGCCTGTGCCCCCAAAGATCATTAAAAGATAAATGATGAATTTCATCAGTCCAAAGATAACTGCCTGTGCCCACAAGATAGTCCTATACAATATACACACTCCTTCAATTCTTGTTTGCTTCTCTCCACTTGGAATACCCTAAACATTCCTTCCTTCCCACACTGTCCAAAGCAAAGCTGCTCTTGCACACCTCCACATTATTCTTCCTCTTCGTTGGTGCCAAGCAAAGGTAGATGGATCAAAAAGCATGCTCACATCTGTGGCTTATTCCACCTGCACCCAAAGATCAAGAAGAGCCAACCCCACAAATCAGCAGTAACTACACAGGAAATTAGTAAATGGAAACAGCCCTCACCATGAGACCTACAAAGAGTACACCAATTAGGTGAGAGACGAAGATAAGGCCTTCTCTTTTGTAATTATCCAGGGTGTTTACTTTCCCACAAAACATTTCCCAATAGAATTCCAAGACCAAAGGGGGAATAGGCCTAGTCCAAACCTCCTTAAAAGGGAAAACTGCTAAGACCCAAAATGACAAAGGGCCTTGAAGAAGGAAGCATGAGAGAACTAACACAAGAGCAAAGGTGTCCAAATTCTTTTGTGTAGCTCAGAGGGACCCAAACAAACTTTTTCAAGAAGACTCAAAAGACTAGTTATAGTTGGACTCTCAATCTCTTCATCCCTAAAACCTCTATGGAACTCAAAAGTCCCAGACTGATGCCAAAGGAGTTTCCAAGGGGAAAAGAATTTTGACATAGGCTCTTTTTTATACTGAGATATAGTGAAAAAAGACCGATGGAGGTCCTTCCAAGGTGTTGCCAAAGTTACTTGTTCTCTAAGGCCCTGTTTGGCAATGTTCCCACCTGTTCTTGTTCTTTTAAAAATTCCTGTTCCAGAACAAGAATTTTATTTCTTGATCTTCAAGAGTAACAGATACGTTTGGCAAATTGTTCTTCGAGAATGAATTTTTGTTCTACAAGAACAGAAATAGCGTTTGGATAATGAAATTATTTCTTAACATCAGTTTTGCAAAGGTTCATAACACATAACAAGGACAATTTTCATGATATTCAACATATAACAAATGACATAACAAAACACAACAATGGAATTAGAGAAGAAACCCCACCCATTCGGCATAACATATAACCATCAATGGGATTAGAGAAGAAACCCCACCCATTTGGCATAACATATAACCATCAATGGGATTAGAGAAGAAACCACACCCATTTGGCATAACATAAAACAAATGCAAACAAAATAATACAAGAAAAATGATTTCAGATCGCATCGGTTAGAGATTGTTTAAAACTCATCTTTGCAGTGGGAACAAAAACGAATTCATGTGAATCTGGTCAGAGAAAAGGTGGGTTTAAAACAGAGCACATGATACAAAACTAGGTATGTTGACAAGACAACATACCTATTGACGCGTTCCTAGCCGGAAATGTGGTGCTTTCTACTGTTTGCTCACCATCTAGTTGGAGAAAAGAGAGTCCCTCCTTTCTTTGAGATTTGCAATGGCAAGTTGGAGTTCACTGTCGAACGAAAATGTTTGGTAGGGCTTCTTTCTATCATTTAGTGCGACCTACCCAAAATACCCCTTCTCTCACATGGGAGACGTTAGCACGTGTTCGTTAATAGGGGTTAACATCGTGGGAACCGCGCGTTCCCTGGGAACGCGTTCTTTGGGAGCGTCGATTTTTCACTCCCAAAGAATGTGTTCTTTGGGTGTTGTTCTCACACGAGAACACCTTGTTTTTTTGTTTTTCTTGTACCAAACATGTTTCTGCGACGTGAGAACATCAGGAATGCGCGAAATGTCCTTAAGTGACTATGAATACTTACTACCGCTTCATGCCACAATCTCTTACTCTCTCTAGAGGCCACCTCCATAACCACTTCCCCAATACTATCGTATTCTTTTGCATTATGTTCCTTATTCCCAAAGCTCCCTCCTCTTTGCTTTTACACACCACCTCTCACTTTAACAAATGATCCTTCCTACTTTCCCCTGGTTCCTAGAGAAAGTTCCTCATCAACTTCTCTAGTTTATTAGCTTCCCTAGAAGGAAACCTAAAGACAGATAGAAAATAAGTTGGTAGGTTAGAGCACTCTAAACATCCCACAATAGCCTAATGGAAGTACTAAGTAGGTCATAGGCCAAGTAGAGATAGAGCACTCTAAACATCCCACAATAGCCTCTACCTCTCTATTTTCCAAATTTACCCCTACTACATTACAATTTTCAAGGTTGACTCTCAGATTGGAGACCCTTTCAAATCTTTTCAACAAAATCTTTAGATTCTTCACCTTCTTAAGATTTCCCCCTTCATAGAAAACTAATATATCATTTGCAAATTGAAGATAAGTAATTAACACTCCATCCCTACCTATTTTCCACCCACTTACTATATTCTCCCTATCAACCTTGGAACCATTCGACTGAGCACATCCGCTAATAAGGTAAGAAGGGTGAAAGAGGAACGCTTGCCTTACACCCCTACATGCTGGAAAGAAATCCTTTACCATTCTATTAACTAAGGTAGAGAAGTGACTAGAACTAATACAACCATGAATCCACTTGCACCACCTCTCTCCAAACCAACAATTTCTCAAAACTTGTATAAGGAATTACCAATCCACCAAATCATAGGCCTTTTCCAAATCTAGTTTACAAACAAAACCTTTCTTCTTAGATCTTCTCATGTCCTCCAGGCACTCATTAGCTACCAGAATCTGGTTTGTAATTTGTCTCCCTTGTACAAAGGCCCCTTGGGATTTGTTGGTCAAGGAAGGTAGAACTTCTTTGATCCTAAAGGACAGTACTTTAGATAAAATTTTGTAGATACTAGTCACCAAGCTGATTGGTGTACAATCCTTAGGGTGAGAAGCATCAACCTTCTTGGGAATTAAAGCCAAAAAGGTAACATAGACTCTTGGGCTTACTATGTGGTTATTTGCAAATTCTCTAAACAACTCACAAAGATCATCATTCAAAATCTCCTAGCAATCTTGATAGAATGCCATTGTAAAACCATCTGGGCCCAATACCTTAAATTTATCCATCAAAAACATTGCCCTTTTAATCTCCTCTTCTTCAAAGCTTCTTTCCATCCAACATGCCTTTTCTTCTCCCAGACTAGGCCACTCCAATCCATAAAAAGGTCATCCCTAAAAAGATTTGAAAAGATTGACAAAGGTTCCAACTATTTCCTCTTAGTTAGTAACTATCTCCCCTTCTAATTCCAATTTGGCCACAAAGTTTTTTCTTTGTCATTCATTTGCCAAATCATGGAAAAATCTAGTATTCCCATCACCTTCTATAATCCACTGATGTTGTGTCTTCTGCCTCCAACAAATCTCTCCCTTTAGCAACACACCTTCTATATCCTTTTTCAGTTGCCTTCTCTGTTCTCTATCTTGTTCATTCAACAACCCTTGGGATTCCTTCTCATTTAGTACTTTGATTGAGTGAATATGTTAAGCTTTTGTTCCTCCACTCTTTAGAAATGACCTATATTCCATTCAATTTGAATCTTAGCCTCTATAGCTACTTATAAAATTTCACTCCTTTCCATTTTACCCCCCCCCCCTTTTATAGATAAAAATTCAATTGATTTCATTAGAAGCAAATAATTAAGAATGTGTTACAAGGATACCAATATGAGGCGTGAGGTACTTTCATGACAAACTGCATGTTGCTAAATAAAACAATGGTTTGATTTCTAATGTATTAAGAAAGCACAGTAGCCTTGATGGGCTAACACATTGCCATTTTCTTCTACCAAATATGTCAAGTAGGTGACGATCATTATCCTTGCTAGAGATGTAGATTAAATATGCCATGGTGGTAAACCACAAGCATGGTTGGTATAAAGTCTAAAGTTATCAACACAATTAGGTAAATGCTAGTTTTTGGCTGAGGTTAGGTTTCCTATTGCTCCCAATATGTTTCAAGTCATCTTGCAGCAAAAGAAATATGTTTTGAGTCATCAATGATGTTATATTATTATAGACAATGTCGAATAATTCACATAAACAGCATACCAATACGAAGCGTGAGGTGCAGCCTCACTCATTAATACAGAAACATCATAAAGTTACAAGTGGACCTGGTACAACTAATCCCTAGTTATTCCTTATTTAGCTAGAGAATCAGCAGAAGCATTTGCCTCCCTCCCCACCCATTGTATTCCATCTATTAAGTTATCTATTTGAATTTCTTCATTTCATTTCTGTAAGCCCAAAGCACTGAATTTGGGTTTTTTAGCCAGCCCACCACTACCTTGGAGTCCCCTTCTATCACCAAATTTTCCAATCCTAACTCTCTTGCAATCTGTACACCTTGTAGGGCTGCGTACAATTCTGCCTGTAAGGAGTCTCCATTCCCCACCAGTTCTGAAAAGAGTGTTCTTAAATTTCCTTCCTTGTCTCTGATGATCCCTCCTATTCCAGCTGCGCATGGGTTGCCTTGACTACTCCCATCAAAGTTTAGTTTCAGAAATCCTTCAATGGGAGGTGTCCAAGCCAACCTTGCCTTAACCTTCTGCACAAAGCTAGAAGCCACTAAAGGCCAATTCCTCCAAATATCAACAAATGTGAAATTTTTGAATAGTTCCAACTTTGTAGCCAGAGTATAACCCTAATCATTACACACTCCATAATTTGTTGTTTGCTCCTTTCTTTCTCTTGGAAGATTCTGGCATTTCTCTCTTCCCAAAAGGTCCACACCACTACTGCTCTAGTGTGCCTCCACATTACTCTTCCCCTCTTCTTCAGTAAAGCAAAGGTAGATGGGTTAATCAGCATTTTTATCTCCGTTAGCATATTCCACCTGCACCCAAACAAAGAGAAAAACCAATCCAATATATTTGTAGCAAATGAACAGGAAATTAGTAAATGGTAACAAGATTTTTTTTTTTTTTTGATGAATGATAAATGGTAACAAGATTCACCGTCAGATTTGTATAGAGTGCACCAATTCGGGGAAATACACAAAAAAGGCCTCTTCTTTTGCAAATGATCTAGAGTGTTAATTTTCCCAAGAGCCACTTCCCAACAGAAGGCCTAGATTTTAGGGGGAATCAGCTGAAACCACACTTCTTTCCAAGGAAAGGACAAAGAGGAAGGGGATTGACAAAGAGCTTTAAAAAAGGAGGCACAAGAAAAGGAACCTTTGCTTGGGAACCAAACTCTTCTATCTGGACAAGGAAGCTATAAGCAGCCACTATCAAGAAGGAGAAGCTCTGACAGACAAGTTGCTTCCTCATCCCTCAAACCCTTTCGAAATCCGAGATCCCAATTAAGACTCAAAGGCAAAGAAGAACAAGAAAATTTGAAATGACCTTATTTTTATACAACGAAATAAAATACAAAGAAGGAAACACCTCCTTTAAAGGCTGGTCACCAAACCAAGTGTCTTCCCAAAACCGAATTAAATTCCCTAAGTCAACATCATACCTGATGTACCTGAGAAACTGAGGGAGGAGGCTATGAACTGCTTTCCAAGGTGCTGCCAAAGTAGCTCTACGCGATACACCAGCATCCTAGCTGTTCTCCAATCTACCATGTATACTTGCCACTACCTCAACCCACAAATTTTCTCTCTCAAGAAGCCATCTCCATAACCATTTCCCTAACAGGGCTGTATTCATCTTCCTTACATTCCCTAGACCTAAACCAGCTTCTACCTTTCTTTTACACACAATCTCCCAATTTATTAAGTGGTCCTTTCTAGTCTCTCCCAACTCCCAAAGGAAATCCCTCATGTTAGAGTTAGCCGAATAAGGGTAGATTAGTCAACTCACCTTGGTTAAGTTATGAGCTTATGTGG
>NW_010729124.1:382981-399261 GCF_000365185.1 Nelumbo nucifera
AGAGATAAAATCATCACAGGCGAAGTATGCACTCCATACATCAGCTCTGAAGACCAACTAGCAGACATCTTTACAAAAGGGCTAAACCATTCCAAACACCAAGGTCTCTGTGACAAGTTGGGCATGATTGATATCTATGCCCCAACTTGAGGGGGAGTGTTGACAGGTGTATTATATGTATTGTACGCAGGTTTAGTGCCCGTAGGGGTATTTTTGTAATTTTGTAGACCTCTTGTGTTGTACGGCCAGTATAGTATAAATACAAATGCTTCACTTGACTGAAGTAGTTCTTTTGAGGCCTTAACTCAGTAGCCTCTTCTTTCTTCTTCTTCTTCTTCCTTCTTTCCTTTCTTCTTCTCCTACTCAACAAATCCTTGCCAATGCAACTCTTGTCCAAATTGAATTTCAGATTTGACACTTTTTCAAACTTTTTGATTAGATTTTTCATTCTCCCGACTTTCTTGATGTCTCCCCCTTCACAAAAAAATAATGGTATCATCTGCAAATTGGAAATGAGTAATTGGTACGTTGTCTCTACCCACTCTCCAACCCCTAAAGTCATCTTCTTTGTCTGCCTTAGAGAGGAGTCTATTAAAGGCATCTGCCACTAAAGTAAAAAGGAAGGGTGAGAGGGGATCACCTTGCCTTAACCCTCTACAAGTTGGGAAGAAGTCTTTTACCACTCCATTAACAAGGATAGAAAAATGACAAGATCGTACACACCCAAGCATCCAATTGCACCATCTCTCCCCGAACCCCCGTTGATGCAAAACTTCTTTCAAAAAACCCCAATCCACCATGTCATAGGCCTTTTCTAAGTCCAATTTGCACACAAAACCTTCCTTCCTAGATCTCTTCATCTCTTCTACACATTCTTTGGCTATTAGAATTTGATCAACCATTTGTCTCCCTTGAACAAAAGCTCCTTGATACTGACTAATGAGAAAGGGGAGAATTACTTTGATCCTCATTGATAGGACTTTAGCAATTATGTTGTAGACACTGGTCACTAGACTAATGGGTCGGAAATCCTTTGGATGGCTAGCATCATCTTTTTGGAATAAAGGCCAAGAAAGTTGCATCAACTCCAAGGCTAACAATATGTGTACTTGGGAATTCCTTAGAGATTTCAAGTAAATCATCTTTCAACACTTCCCAACAATCCTGATAGAAATCCATTGTGAATCCACCTGGGCCCAGTGCTTTAACCCTATTCATGGAGAACACTGTCTTTCTTATTTCTTCTTCCTCAAAATCTCTTTCTAGCCAATTTGCTGCCTCCTCATCTAGTAAAGGCCACTCCAATCCTTCTAAACTCAAACCTAGCCACAAAGTTTTTGTGCCTTCTTCCATTGGTGATCGCATGAAAGAATTTTATCCATTTTTGTCTTGACTTTTGTCTCCAAGATATTTCCCCTCTCTTATGGATTTCTTCCAATTCTTTCTTTGATTTCCATCTCAAGTCCCACTCTTCCGCATGGAGGTTTCTCTCACTTTCCACATTGTCCAACTCTTCAATCTAGGAAATTAGAGTCAGTTTCCTTTCTTCTAATCTTCCAAAATGATCCCTATTCCACTCCTGTATTTTAGATCTTAATCTTTGCAATTTCTTATGGAATTTGATTCCTTCCCACTTTATTCCCCTTAATTCCTCCTTCAACCATTCCTCCACTTTCTGAATAAAATCCGGATGCGTCAACCACATGTTTTCAAATGTGAAAGGAGTAGGGCCACGTAAAAAGATTTCTTTTCCTAATCTAATGGGGTGATGATCTAAAGTGACTCTAGGCAATTCTTTGGAAACCAAACCTTCCCAATGATTTTCCCACCCTATATTGAACAGAAATCTATCCAGTTTTGAGCATAGTGAGTTTTCCTAAATATTGGACCAAGTGAAATTGGTTTGCAACAGGGAGATCTCTTTCAATTCACACATGTCTATGAATTCATTAAATTTCCTCATACTAGTGGTAATAGACTGATTGGGAGTAGAAGTTTCATTGGAAAATCTTATCACATTGAAGTCCCCTCCCAAACACCAAGCACCTTCCCACAAACCTCAAATTGCATACAGTTCCTCCCACATACCACTTCTCTCTCTATAACTATTTGGTCCATAGACACTAGTTAACACGCAATTGAATCCATCTTCCACACTCTTGAATTTTAATGATATTGTATACCTACCTATCAATTCTTCCATTGCTTCGAGCACTTCATCCTTCCACAATATCACTATACCCCCTGAAGCCCCCCAAGATGGAGCCTCAACCCATCTTATTCCTCTCGATCTCCACAAGCTACTGATCAACCTTCAATCCAGTTCTGTTAATTTGGTCTCTTGCAGCATTACCACATCAGGATCCTCTCTTTCTATTAGGCCTTTTATACACTCCTTTTCCTCGCACTCCTCAAACCTATTACATTCCAACTGATTAATTTCATGTTTTCACCTTTTAATTTGAACCGTCTTTTTATTCTTCCCTCCCTACTTTGGTTGCTTCCGTCTATCTCCTCTCCCACTAAATTCGATATCACCCTCTACATCAAAGATCAACCTTTCTACTTCTGTCTTTTTCTTCTTCCGCTTTTTGTTTTTTTTTTTCTTCACTCTTTCTAGAATACATCTTTGTCTTTTGAATTCCTTGATCTTGTGTATTCTCCCTTCTGATTGGGCCATCATTTTCTTGCACACCCTCCTGACTTATCTCTTCCTTTTTTTTTACAATCATCAAGGAACTCACTGATTAGGCCCCAAATCCTTTCCACCTCCTCTTCCCCCCCCCCCTCCTATCTTCTACCTCTCCCTCTTTTAATCTCACAATCCCATCTCCACCCTCACTCCTTAACCAATCAGGCTGGGTAGCTAGCGTACCTATTTCAGGAAAAGCACACATACCAGCAGCCAAAACTTAAAGGACACGCTTACTTGAAGATGTTGGACGAGGATCAGAGACAAGTGTGGTTGGGAAGTGGGATTATTAACAATTCTGAAATTTGCCTGTATTGAGTGGGAGTGGGATTATTAACAATTCTGGTTGCGTCAATAACCTTTTCAAGTACACCCTTCTCTATTGCCTCCATACTCATCTTCAAAGTCTCCTCTTGACTCACTTCCTGTGCATATTGTTCTTGCTGGAACACTAGAGGTAATCTCTCTAAGTCAGGGGAGGGTGCCGTTTGCTCAACTTCGACTGCATGCACTGCCCGCCCAGATTCCTTTGTTTCTTTTGTATTGATCGACTTTTCCTTTTCTTCTCCCAAGAACAATTCTTCAGTGTTGAAACTCTCTGCTTTGTTCATATCAATCCACACTATTTGATCTATGCTGCCCAAGCTTGAGGATTAACTAAGTCTGAATTGTCCTCGTTGGAACTCTCTTCAAACTCTGAATCTGGGTCCTGCACCTTCTCCTTACCTTTACCATCGCATCTATTAAATTTTGGGTTTCGCTTTTCAGGAGAAACCAGAGTTTTCCCTTTACTCTGTACCCAGATCATCAACGAACACTGCCTCTGATATTTTCGGTTTCCTTTTGTCACTGACTTGATCGAAGAGGAAGAAGATGGACCAAAATTATCATCCATCAATGGGCTGTCCTTAGGACTCATGTGCCCTTTAAGTATGTCATGTGCCGCTGCCCTTTGAGGCCCAACAGCTGGGCCCAAAGTATGTTTCAAGGTACCCAACCTGTGTCAAAAACCTAGGTCCATTTTTCTTATTACCCATCACGTGATTACTTAAAGTGCCATGTGATGAGTTATTAACCTTTGAATTTGGGATTGTTTCACATGTAGAGGTCCATTGGTCAGAACCTCAGCATAAAACCAGCCGTGTGTCTCATCCCTTCCTTTCCTTTCCTTATAAACTTCTTCCTCTTTTATTTCATCTTTTCCTCTCCACAGATTTTGCTTTCCTATTTCAGTGTAATTTCCTTTCTCCTTTCCTGCATCCACTTGACTTCTTCCACATAACCATTCTTCTTCTACCTTCTCATCTTCTTCCCTTCTTCCCTCCCTCCATAGCTCAGCTTCAATGACTGTAACTAACCAGGCTGAATAAAAGATTCCATCAACCAGTACCTTTACTGAACGTGAGATATCTTCCAAGTTTACATTACTCAAAACATACTGCAGCTGAATGGAGGTCTCTAACAAAAAAGCCCTCTAACCTTGCTCTGCACAGAGTTGCTATTGAAACAAAAACATCTGAAATCCATAGGTGAAACGGTAGCCCCAAGATTCAAACAATTACTTTGTCCCTCGCGTGCAGATCCTTAGAGTTAGAATGAGGAGTCCATTTTCAAACAGTCACAGAGGCTGGCTCCAATTGACAACACATAGACTGGAGTTCCATTTTACCCCCCCCCCTTAACTCCTTATTCCACCACTCCTTCACTTTAGCCTCAAATTCTAGATGTGTTAACCACATATTTTCAAATAAAAAGGGCCTAGGACCATTGATGAAGGATTCTACACCTATCTTAATTGGACAATGGTCAGAAAAGAACATTTTGCTACCACATTCAATAACTCATATAGCTTAAATTGAAAAAAAAAATGAATTAGAGACATGATATATATGAAACTACAAATAAGAAGATAGCATTATTTTGAACCCTAGAAACTACCTACTCTAAAGTGGCTAAATTGGAAATTAATATTCCTCGATAATAAGTCCCCACTGACCATTAGTCTGTGACTTAGTTGCTCCCAATAAATGGCACTCTTTATTGTTAGTAAGATAATCAGGAAAATGCATAAATGGTGAGAACTTACTTGTATTTGACCTCTGTTCCCGGCAGTGATATTTGAGATTGTCCAACACGCTTCCTTCTTGATACTTTTTTTGTGATTTTGTGTGAGAAGTTGATAGAGACAGGGGAGAACTTGGTTGTCAATTACAAACTGGAAACATAATTAGTAAATCCTTTTCTCATCAATAGAAGATAGACAATACATAACAAATATATGCATGTTGACCCAGTGCATGCACAAATGCATCTATGTATGCAAGCATCAATATGCTCATGTACATTTATGACAAACAGAATTCATTGAAAAGGGAGCAAATGCACAAACAAAAGTCCGTGTCTAAATTTTCAACCACCAATAGAAGGTAAACAATAAATAACAAATATATGCATGTGCATCCAATGCATGAACAAATTCATCTGTGTGTATGTGAGCATCGGCATGCTCATGCACATTTATAACAAACAGAATCCATTGAGAAAAGAACAAATGCACAAACATCAGTTTCATGTCTATTAGAATTTCAACCACCAATAAGAGTTTAACAGAGATTTTTTGGGTACCAATTAACAAATGAAGTCCTTAAAGCATTTGCTAGTCAAGAAGAGGATTACTTCACTGGCTTTTCCCAGGATGTGCCTTTATTTCAGAAGATGGTATATCCCCATAAGATGGTGCACATACACCCCCACAACTTCATCAATGATAACAAAATAACCAAGAACCCGGACTCTTCTTGGAGTGTTTGAGGAAGTAACATTTCTGATGAAAGTGCCCTTCTTGTTGTCGGCTACATGAATCCTATTCTGCCATTCCATTCTATTCAGTGCTATGGGCCCTAAAATCATTTCTCACTACTTCAACCAATGTCCTTTTCAATCTGCCACTAGATTTTCTAGCCCCTCCAACTTGTAACAGATTACTTCTTCATGGTGATGTAGATAAGTAGATGGTCCTCTCTACACATGCCTAAACCATCTTTTTTTTTTTTGATAGGTCACATGCCTAAACCAACTTTTTTTTATAGGTCACGTGCCTAAACCATCTTAGTCTACTTCCCTTCATTTTATTACCTATTTGAACTACTCTTAGGATCTCCTCCAAACAAGTTCATTTCTGATCCTACCCTTTCTAGCTTTCCCACTCATCCATCTCAACATTCACATTTCTACCACATTCATTTTTTGGACATATTAGTGACTGCCAAACACACTGTGCCATACAGCATTGCTAGCCTTATAGCCGTTTTATAAAAATTTCCTTTTAGCCTTTGTATTCTCCTATCGCACAAGACTCTGGATGCACCAATCCATTTTGCCCATCCTACTTTGATTCTATGGGTGTTATCCTCCTAAATCTCTCCCTTGTGGATCATTGAACCAAAATAGCGAAAGAGGTCAGATTGAGCATAGATTTCATGGCACCAAGGCAAAGCTAGGCGAGATGGGCCTATCAGCTAGTCAGGCTATGGATTGTTTTAAGGGAAAATCTATGATTACAGAAAGATATGGTATCTGAAGAGCTTTGACCAATCAAAGCACCCCGTGAATTTTGACTAATACCACCTAATTGGTCATATCTTTTATGATGCCAGTTGATTGGCTGTTAGTTTTTTCGATATCATGCCTTTCCGGTATCATAGCTGAACCTTTTTTTTAAATAAAAAACATAAGTCTTAGGGTAACCCAAGGTTCCATAGAAACCAGTGACCATCTGCCATTAGTAATTATCTATAATCTTCAAAAAAAAAAGTAAAACTTCAAATTAAAACATAAAAAATCAACATATTCATGAGGAAAAAAGAAACGACATAAAAATCAGAAAATATAATGAAAAGAAAGGGTGGAAGAAGAATGTGTTGATTAGACAAAATTTTAAGTTCATTCATTTAACAATGGATATGGCATTAAACAAAACAGAAAGGCAAAACAGGATTCATGTATAAGGTTGGGATAAGGCTTGGATGATGATAATAGGCTACCAACCTTTTTTTGGATCAGTAACTATCTAAAACTTTACTTAATTAATCAAGAAACAAGTTACAATGTAGAAACAGGGCAGCAGGCCTCAGCTAACCACCGCCTTTGAATCCTTTAATTACAAGTTCCCTTAGGCATAACCCCCATTAACTACTTCAATCTAAAGATGAAGAATCTCCCCCCCCCCCAAAAAAAAAACCTTAAGTTAACAAAAGATATAAAGAGTTCTCAAAATTTGGAATTCCATTCCACTTTTCCCAGAAAAGACAAAAAAAATCGAAAGTTTTAGTTTTACAATAGCCACTCTAAATACTATATGAAAGTTGATCCTCTAATAGTTGATTAATCAAAGCATTCATAGAATCTACTTATCAAAAAAAATATTCATAGAATCAGGATAAAGAACAAGATGGTCTAAATGGAAAGCCCGTTGTTTATACATTCAGAGAACAGGATCAATGGTCCCAAGGGTCATGGTTTTATGGATATAGAAATAACTGAACTTGTGGTTATGACAAGCACATGAAGAAAGCCTAATAAAAGATCCAACATGGAGAACTAATGAAAAGCCCAAATATTGGCAGCTTATGATGCAGAAGAAATTTAATTTTGTAAAGTCCAATTTCTCCCACCCAAAGAAAATTATACTACTTGCCAATATTGAGTTTTTTAAACTGATTTTGCAATTTTAGGATTTCAATTTGAAATGATTTCCCTGAAACTACATGTGGAACTATACAGGGTAAAAAAGAGTTTCTTTAGAATTCTTTAGTTCTATTGTTCTTTCAAGTATTTCCAACAATGGGGGTGAAGTTGATCATCTTAAAAGTCTTTAGGATTGAAAGATAACATACACAAGTCACAAGGTAGCCAATAATGCTCTAATGAAGAATAACAAAATTTGAAATAAAAATAGCTTTGGCTCAGGTACATCAAATTTTCAAGGATACATTTCTTCATTTCTTTTAGCAACATTTGACCTATCCACTCCTGTATTTGTCTATTCCTCTCTTTCTTTCTTTTCCTGGAGAGGGTATAGAAAAGAAGCCAATGGTGTAGAAACCCATGAACCAAGAGCCTAAGAGGCCAAAAGAATACAATAACCCCAAAACGCTCTGCACTAGATGACTAGATGCCAATTTCATGAACCCCCATGACATATGCAGCAATCTCCAAGGACCACCAAAGCCTGCTGCCTGGCCAGGCAATCACAAACTGTACTGAGAATACTCTTCCACAATAATACTCCCATAGCAATGATACAAAGAGAGCCTAAGCCTTTTTCTTTTACCAACATTGATTATATTCAGTTTCGTACTACCAATCCCTTGTACAGACTGATTTATGTCTCTTACATCTTCTTTCCTTTTTTGGCTCTTGGGACCACTCTTTTATGTTGTAACTTACGTAGACTATTTTTTGTTTTACTCCTTCTTGTGAGAGAAGGGCACAACTGTCCTTTCCATAACCTTGTACTCGTTATTTTATAAGCTAATCATTTTTGGGTGATTGATTCAAGAGAACAAACCCTTTCATTCCTAGTTCTTCTTCTCTGATTTGAACTTAAGTTGACATGGTATCGGAGCAGGTTTTCTCAACCTGTTCTTGATTGAAATCTGTTTAGGCCTGTGAGATCGACCCATCTACTTCAATTTTGGATCTCGTAGGTTGCACATCTCTGCTGTTCTTTCTCTGGAAGATCGCCATCAGCAACAATGTTTCTTCTCTTTCTCTCAATCGACTACTTCAAACACTGTGAAACTTCAGATCTGAAGTCGCCCAGGTCAGATTTATATAGATCTATATTTTAGTTCTGGTTCAGATTACTTTTAAGGGTGTTTTGCCCTCCTTGTTCAACAGTCCAGAAAACTTGCCTTTTTTGGACTGTTATCAGTTCGAAAACTGTGTGGCTGTTTTTCTATTGGGTTTTGCTTCCTCCTTGTGATGTGTGATTAGACACACATATTTCCTCAAGTTTTGGTTTCTTTTGGACCTTCGGCTGCTCTACTTAGTTTTTTTTTTTTATTCATTGCTGAAATGGCCATGGAGAAAAAGGATATTCTACCAGTAAAGTTCAATGGGACAAACTATGCCTTCTGGATATTCCATTTCCAGTTCTATGTTGAGGGAAATGGCCTATGGGGATTTGTGGATGGTTCCACAAAACAACTTGATAAATCCGACTCCAAGGAGCTGAAACAGTGGAAGATCGACAATGCCAAAGTAGTGTGTTGGCTTCTTGGCTCCGTTGAAACTGAGATTGCTATTCCATTGAGAAATTATCGAACTGCTAGTGAGATGTTCAGTTATATGGAAAATGTGTATCAACAGTCCTACATCTCTCGTCAGTATCAAATTGAGACAGAGATTTTTCTTACAGTCAGGGTAAGAAGAAAATACAGGGGAACTATGCTGGCTTTGTGAATTTGTGGACAGAATATGAATTAGTTCACATGGGTGAAAGCACTTCTGCTTGCTGCATCAAAAATCTGAAAGAACATTTTGATAGGAGGAAGATCATGCATTTTCTGATGCATCTGAGACCTGAATATGAAATTGTAAAGTCCAACATTCTCAGTAGGGGCACTCCTCCCACACTTGACACAGTTTTGGGGGAGCTTCACAGGGAGGAAACTAGACTCATTACTCAATCGACCTTGAGGTCAAAATCTGATTATAGAACAGAGACAACCTTTTTGATAAACAAATCCAAGCCCAAGAAGGACTTGTCCCGAGTACAGTGCTATGAATGCAAGGAATATGGACATGTTATCTCACACCATCGAAAAAAAAAATTCTATTCCTACTGCAAACAACATGGGCATATTATTCCTGAATGTCCTACTCGACCAGCAAAGGGGAATGGCTCAAATTCTAAGAAGAGTCAACATAGGCTTTCCAGACAACAACTGAAGGTGCAGATACAGGGAGTACAGCTTCAGCATGAATGGATGAAAATTCTGGAACTCTTACAGAAGAAAGAATGTGGCAGCTAGTATCCTCAGCTATTTCCTCTACATTTTTATCCATCAGTCTTTCAGGTGAGTCATCCTATTATTGTTCCTCTCCTAGTCAGTTATGGATCATTGATTTCAGGGCCTCTAACCATATGACAGGGGCACACATTGGTCAGTCTGTTAAACCCAAATCTTTGAATAAACATACTATTACTGCTAATGGAGAGAAATTGAATATTGTTGGTTGCAATGATTTGTCTTTGACTACATCTTCAATTCTTGCTTTCATCTACCTAAAACTTTCTTTGTTCCTAAACTTACAACAAATTTGATCTCAGTCGGTCAGCTAGTTGAAGATGGTAACATTGTTTCCTTTTCCCATGATGGTTGTTTGATACAGGACCAACGCACTAGGACGGTGAAAGGGAAGGGGCGTAGACTGGATCGGCTATTTGCCTTGGAATTTGAAGACACCGGGGCCTTCATCCACATCCTGTTTACTTACTACTACCCCTAGTACTGAAGTTATTTGCAGAAATAATGTATGGCACTTGTGGCATAGGCAACTCGGTCACCCCTATGCAAATAAACTTGTCTTTGTTTCATGAAGGCTTTTTGTCTTCCAAAGCTACTTCTTTTAATAATGTTGATAAGGCATGCATTTCTTGTTGCTTGAGTAAGAGCCATGTTTTACCATTTCCTTCAGTTGTTGAACATGTATCTATTCCTTTTAAAATAGTACATAGTGATGTTTGTTCGTCTCCAGTTGTTTCCAAGTTGGGATATAAATATTTCGTTACATTTATCGATGACTGCACTCGCTTTACCTGGATATATTTTTTGGGAAACAAATCTTAAGTTTTTTCTACCTATAGATCTTTCCTAGCAAAGATCAAAAACCAATTTGAGAGACAATGGAATTCAATCCCAGACTCGAGGGGGATTGGAGTTCTCCATTCAGACTCAGGGGGTGAATACCTTGATGGAGACTTTCAAAATTTTTTGAGAGACAATGGAATTCAATCCCAGAGATCTTGTCCTGGCACTCCACAACAAAATGGAGTGGCAAAGCGCAAGAACGGACATATCTTAAGCATAGTTCGGACCCTTCTTCATGATTCCCATGCTCCTACTTCATTTTGGGTGGAGGCAGCCAGCACTGTTGTTTACCTTACTAACATTCTTCCTTCATCTATCTTACATAATACCTTTCCTTTTCAAAGCTTGTTTCACCGTTCACCTGATTTTTCTGCTCTTCATGCCTTTGGTTGTGTGTGTTTTGTTCACCTTCCACCACATGAGCGCACAAAGCTTACTCCCCAATCAGCAATGTGTGCTTTTGTGGGGTATAGCCCTAATCATAAGGGCTTCCTTTGCTATGATCCGAAGTCTTGTCGAGTTCGCGTATCCCACAATGTCATCTTTCTTGAGAACATTTCCTTTTTTGCCCACATTGTTAAGTTGCCTGCTACTTCCATTTCGATGTTGTATTCTTTTGACTTTGCTTGTTCTTCTTATTCACCTTCTATTCCGGAATTGCTCTGTGTCTATTTTAGGAAGAGGCTAGCTACCCTGGCTCCTACCACTCTGGCCCCTTCATCACCAGAAGCTGATCCATTATCTCTACCCACGATTTCTTCTTTGTTTCTTGATCTTGTAAGTACACCTGCACCTATCCGTGATTCTCAACCATCCTCTAATCCCCCTTTACATCGTTCTTCTCGAGTTTCTCGCCATCCTGATCGCTATGGCTTTCTTTCAAACCATAGCTCCTTCTCTGTTGTTTTGTCTGTCACAGATATTCCCATATCATACCAAAAGGCTATGGCTATCCCACATTGGAAAGAAGCCATGGATACTGAGCTCCAAGTTCTTTTGAAAATGATACTTGGGATATGGTTCCTACCCCTCCAGATGCCCCTCTTATTGGAAGCAAATGGGTATATTCAGTGAAACTTAAATCTAATGGGAGCCTTGATAGATACGAGGCACGTTTAGTGGCACAAGGGTATTAGCAGGAGTACAGGATAGATTATGATGAGACATTTGCCCCTATAGCTAAGATGACCACTGTTCGTCTGTTGTTGGCTATATTTGCAATTAAAACACTGGGAGATTCATCAGATGGATGTCAAAAAAATGCTTTCTTACACGGGGACCTCAAGGTAACTATTTATATGAAGTCTCCACCGGGATACTATTGTAGTTCTCCCTTGGTGTGTCGACTTAAAAAGTCATTGTATGGTCTTAAACAAGCCCCCAAGGCTTGGTTTGAGAAATTTCGTTCAATGATCACAAATGCAGGATTTTTTTTTTAGCAGGATTTACCCAAAGCTCTTCAGATTATTCATCGTTCATATCGAGGCATCCCCAAGGAATTACATTATTACTTTTGCATGTGGATGACATTCTTATTACCGGTGATGATAGTCAGGGTATTTCCTCTCTGAAACAGCTTCTCAATCAGTCTTTCAAGATGGACCTTGGTCATCTCACTTATTTCTTGGGTCTAAAAGTTACTCACTCTTCCCATGGGTATTTTGTTAATCAACACAAGTATGAGATGGACCTTGTGAAATCTGCAAACCTGAGTGATGACAAACAGGTTGACACACCTCTTGAGCTGAATCTGAAACTTTCGAATCAGGATGATGGGGACCCCTAGTAGATGCCACTCTTTATCGATAGCTTGTCGGTAGTTTAATCTACCTCACCATGACACGTCTAGATATCTCTTATGTTGTCCAAGTGGTCAGTCAATTTGTCTCTTCTCGACAACCGAACATGACTGCAGTCTTTTGTATTATCAGATACATTCTTGGAACACTTTCACATGGCATTTTTTCTTGCATCTCCTTCACTTAGCTTATCTGCGTATGCAGATGCTGATTGGGCAGGATGCCCAGATACTAGATGCTCCACTACTGGTTAGTGTGTTTTTCTTGGTGACTCTCTTATATCCTGGAAGTGTAAAAAGCAACCAACTGTTTCCAAGTCCTCTACCAAGGCTGAGTATAGAGCTATGTCATCTCTTTGCAGTGAGATTATATGGCTAAGAGCCCTCCTTGATGACCTTGGCATCTCCTTGTCATCTCTAATTCCTATTTATGATGATAATGTGAGTGCCACTACATTAGAGATCAATTGTCTACTAGACACATATCTCTGCCATACGTGTCTTCTGCCCTACAGCTTGTTGACTTATTAACAAAGGCTATGACTCGTGCTCACCACCAGTTTCTAGTTGACAAACTGAGCTCGTACCTAGTTCTTCTTCTCTGATTTGAACTAAGTTGGCATCCCTTTCTTTCTTTAAGCAACCTGGAGGTGGGGGGATAGAAGTGCAAATCAAAGGCCTAAAGAAACCCATGAACCAAGAGCCTAAGAGGCCAAAAGCATTTGGGGGCATGCTACCCCCCCTCCCCCCTTTAGTAGCAAATAACCCCAAGTAACTCGAATCTAGATGCACTTCATGAAGTCCCCTAATATAATGCAGCAATCTACAAGGAATACCAAACCTATTGCCTGCCCGAGCAATCACCAACTGAGAAACCCCTTTTCAAACAATACTCCCATAGAAAATCCAAGAAGACTCATATATCAAGGAATGACTAGAACCACCAAATTTCTCAAGATAGAGTATTTAGACTCAGATGTCAAGAAATGATAAATGTTCAAATGAACAAGGCAACCAAACTACATAGGAAAATAATATTACATATCTAGGTGTAGGCCACAATCTATAGTAAATACACATAGAAGTCCAAAGTCCAAACAAAGATAACAATTGTGTTATTGGGAAATGGCCATTCAAACAAAAATAAAAATAGTAATAAATCTTCCCCATATAAACAAGATAAATACCTGAGTCTGGGCATCATCTCCTGTGACAATGTTTCCAACTGTCCGAAGAGCAGGTATAAGAACAGTAGGTGAAGGATGTCTGATATAAAAAAATCAAAAAAAAAAGTTGGTTATGGTAATTTTACTATTTCCATCCATGACCAAAAATACAATATAGAGAAGATAAACAAAACCAGCTCTTGGGGGAAAATGGTAGTTACAAAAATCCTCCTACACTTAAACAAAAAGCTTCGGTAACAGCAACTATATATCTGTTACAAGAAGTTTCCTTTTAAGTAAAACCCAAGGTTGAGAAGTGCTTCAATAGAATCTTACAGGAGAAGCTCCACAAGTCGTTGACAGACTCCTGCCTCAATCACAGCCTGAATTTTGTCATTTGTGCCATCAGAAAGATAAGACAAGGCCCAGCATGCGTCCGTTAGAACTTCTTCATCACTTGAGTGGATAAGGTGCTGAAGGGCTGGCAGTGCAGGCTTCACCTGACAAAAGACAGCACAGTAATAGTAAATTAACAGGTCTAAGAATATACATCCTCTTCAAAAGTAATCCTAGCAAATTAACATAACTCCATAGATGTCTCACCTGGTCAAATGGTGCTGGTGGCTTGCCACGACAAAAATTCGATAAGGTCCAGGTAGCATTCCGTAGCATAGATAGCTTTGAGTGTTCATTTAACTGAGCCAGTAATGGCATGAGGGCACCATGACCAAGAACAAGATCCCTACAGGTTGGTGAGTCACCAGCTACGTTACCCAAGGCCCACACAGCCTGAGAGAGAGAGAGAGAGAGAGACAGAGAGAGAGAATGAGACCACTTCTCCAAGGACCAAAAAATTGACAAAGGAAACTCGAACTAACCTGTTCTCGGACATCATCACTTGATGAACTAAGAAGTTGCACAAATTTAGGGACAGCACCATGGTCAATGACAACACGTGTATGTTCTGATGTCCCAGATGCAATATTAGTCAAAGCCCATGCAGCCTCAAACTGCACATGAAGATTTAATTAAACCTAATGAAAGTTGGACAATAGTTCCTTTGCATGGAGTATATAATTCAAAGAAAAGAGGGATGGTTATAAATGGTCCATACTTGCAGTTGAGGCAGATCATGCCTTTCAAGAAATTCAACAAACCGAGGTACAACACCTGCCTTGATTACCTCCTCAATGGGAGGGCTACGCTCTGCACAAGTATGTAAACCAAAACCCAGCAGAACTAATTACCAGGAAACCAGGGAAAGACCAGTGAAAAAATCCATCCCAATTCAAGTAATGTCAAACTTACCAATTGATAGTAATTTCCTGAATTGAGTAGTTGCTTCCAATTGCAAAGCAGGATTGTCTGACCATACCCCTTGTACCATTACAGGAAGACTTTCCAACTGTCAGAGAACACCAGGAGCAAAAAAAATAAACACCAAAATTTTGGTTACAGCATGAGCTGAAAGTGTAAAATATTTGCTAATTACTGTAGATTTCTTAATAATTAATATTTTAAGAACCAATTAGACATGGCAAATGACATTATATAATCAATTTCTTCTAGCAACTAGCATGTTCCAAGTTATCCCATCATTTATTTTTCACCAGCCTACCTACAAACTTCAAGGGCACTTTTTGGGAATTCTTCTTTTCAGATTCTTAGCAGGTAACATTTTCCTTCCCTCCATTGGATTAACATGCGACTGCCCTACATACTGGTCATGCTGAGCACTTTTGTATGAGAAGCCTCCAAAAAAAAAAAAAAACAAAAAAAAAAAAACTGAACAAGTGCAATGTCCTCAAATGAAAGAAGAGAGATTTCAACTTCTTATGATTGAATGCTCTCTCGTTGAGCTTGCAAGCTAACGAATTCATCATCCATATGCTTTTCCACTGCCAAATTGCTAGGATGCATTGACCTTCTTCCTTGAAATATTTGGATTTTGGAAATACGTGGATAATTCTGGCTACTTTGCTTAATTTATTTTAGTAATCTAAGTATGAGAAGGTAAAAAATGTAGTCCTTATGATTCACCAAGGTTCAGCACTTAACCCTTATTTATTTTCATTGATAAGCATATTCAGGAGAAGGTCCCATGGCGCATGTTGTTTGCTGATAACATTGTTTTAATTCATGAAACTAATGAGGGATTAAATGCAAAATTAAGCTTATAGGCAAATACCTTAGAAACAAGAGATTTTAAAATAAATAGGACTAGAACAGAATATATGATATGTTCATATTGGTGCCCCTTAGAGAGTGCCCCACATGCACATCTCACCATGCATTGGGAACATCTCCCAAACTTGTCATTGGGAGATGTTCCCAATACACGGTTGGGATGTGTTGTGGGGCGCCCATGCAAATTTGTAAATACAATTATTAGTGTTTTAAAAGCACAAGAGCCATTTTGCGCCCGGGGTACAAGGCACAAGGCAAGGTGCACACCTTTTTGAATAAAAGCGTAAAAATGCAAAAACAATTCTACAAATAAAAAAGCCAAAAATTCAAAAGAAATGCAAAATATTAAAAATGTTAAACACATTATCAATTAAAAATATAAACTTATATTTTCAAATAAAATCTTGAAAAAAAAACCTACTCTCAAATTAAAATATATAAACATAACATGTAAAACATAATTACAATGAAAACTTAAATATAAAATCAAGCATAACATATAAAACATATTCAAGCATGTAAACTCTTAGTCTCTTTATTTTTTTTCCCAATTGCATATA
>NW_010729124.1:399494-411136 GCF_000365185.1 Nelumbo nucifera
TAAAACATAATTAGAATGAAAACTTAAATATAAAATCAAGCATAACATATAAAACATATTCAAGCATGTAAACTCTTAGTCTCTTTATTTTTTTTTCCCAATTGCATTACTTCAAATAGATAATGTGATGTTAAACATTATGCATTCCTAATTCTACAAGCCACCTTTGTACCAAGCCCCTCAAGGCAAGTCCAAACAAGTCCATATTAGGGTCTTAAAATTAGTAGAAAAGTTTTGATAGCTGTTTTGATATGAACTTTGTGAAAAAGAAGAAAGAAGAGAAAAGTTTCTGCTAGAAAAGAAAAGAAGAAGAAATAGAAGAGAATGAGAGGAAGCCAAAAATTAGGTCTGGCCGCCCCTTTCTTTTTAATTATATACTCATAAAAAAGTGTACAAGTACAAGTATGCCCTTAGTAAGTCGGCTACTTGTAAGAAGCTAAAAAACACACTTGACATAAGCTAATGGGCCTAAGGCCCAATGACTTCCTAACTAAGTTATGGAAATAAAAATAAATAAAGTCAACCCATAACTCAACACTCCCCCTCAAGTTGGGAATAAATGTCACACATTCTCAACTTGCGTAGATCATGCTCCAGCTTGCTTCTTGCAACACTTTTTGTAAGAACATCCGCAAGCTGCAAATCAGATGCAACATATGGCAAGCAAACTTCTCTTGAAGTCACTCTTTCTCTTATAAAATGTCTGTCCACTTCAATGTGCTTAGTCCTATCATGCTGAACTGGGTTGTGGGCGATGTTAACTGCTGCTTGATTGTCACAAAATAGCATCATAGGTTCTTTTGCCTCAATCCTAATCTCCCCCAATAAGGAATGGATCCAGAGGAGCTCTGAAACACCATGTGTCATGGCTCTGTATTCAGCTTCTGCACTTGACCTTCACAACTGTCCGTTTCTTACTCTTCCATGAAACTAGATTACCTCAAACAAGAGTGCAAACTCCGAATGTAGATCTCCTGTCATCTAGACACCCTGCCCAATCAGTAGCTGTCCATGGTCAGGAAACAATATGCCTCTACCCGGGTGTCCCTTCAAATAAGAAAGTATCCTATCAATAGCCTCCCAATGCTGAACTCGTGGGGCATGCATGTATTGACTCACTACACAAGAGATGTCTGGTCGTGTCATACATAAGTATAGCAACCGCCCCACTAATCTCTGATACCTCCTAACATCCTTCACTAATTCGCCCTCTGAAACATTTATCCTGTGGTTCTGATCAATAGGTGTATTAGCTGCCTTTGCCCCAAGTTTCCCAAACTCTTGTAGTAGATCCAGAACATACTTCCTCTATGAGATGAAGATTCCATGCTTTGATCTTGCCACCTCAATGCCCATAAAGTACCCCAGCTCCCCAAGATCCTTAATTTCAAACTCTTTGTGTGGATTCTTCTTCAAGGTATCAATCTCACTCAGATCATTTCCTGTAACTACAATGTCATCCACATACACCAGAGACCCCCTCCTCTTCACAAATAGAGTATGATTTGATTGTGTTTGAGTATAGCCAAAACCAACCAATGCTCTTCTAAACCTGTCAAACCAAGCTTTGGGTAATTGTTTCAAACCATATAGAGACTTCTTCTACCTGCATACCTTTCCCTTTTCCACATCATTGTAGAAACCAGCTAGAAGATCCATATACACTTTTTCTTGCAAGTCCCCATTGAGAAAAGCATTCTTCACATCAAGTTGGAAGAGAGGCCAAGAGTATGTAGCTACTAGTGGTAGAAGAATCCGGACTGAGCTCATCTTTGCCACTAGTAAAAAAGTTTCTAAGTAATCTATGCCATAAGTCTAAGTATACCCTTTTGCAACCAGCCTTGCCTTATATATTTCTATACTCCCATCCACCTTGCATTTCACTGTTATAAACCCATCTGCATCCAACTGTCTCCTTGCCTTCTGGTAGATCCACAATCTCCCACGTCTGAATCTTAATCAAAGCTTTCATTTCCTCTTGCATAGTTGTCTTCCACTCAGGTTAGGAGAGAGCCTCACTAACACCCTTGGGTATAGACACGAAGTCAAGGGAGGAAAGGAAGGCCTGGTAGGAAGGAGATAGTCCACTATAGGAGAAATAGTGTGAAATGCAATGAGCAGTACACTTTCTCTTCCCTTTTCTAAGTGCAATAGGAAGGTCAAGGTCATCTGCAATGGGGTTAATAGTATCAATAGGATCTAAACCATCAGAGGAAGCAAGTAGGGGTGGACACGAACTGAGCTTTTCACAAGCTATTCGAGTTCGGCTTGTGAAAAGCTCGACTTGGCTCGACCCAAACCAAACTTCGAGCCGAATACGAGCCTCATATATGGCTCGTCTGTCAATCGAGTCGAGTTCAAACATTTTAAAACTCGGCTCGTTAGGCTCGCGAGCCTAACGAACCTCATATATGTATATCAGCATATATATTTATATTATATATATTATATATATAAGTATATATACCTTTCTAGAAAATTTTATAGGTAGGGACACAATTATACCATGGTCCCTACAAATAGTATACTTCTTCAAGACTAGAGAGGGAGAAATATTTCATCTTCTTCGATCAAAAAACCTAAGCGGCTAAACCCTTTCTTTTTCTTCCTTGACTTTCAGGCTTTCGTTCTCCTCTACAATTGCAGCTCTGCTCTCACAGGCCACAGCTCTCACCGGTCGACGGTCTCACCCTCTCAGCTCTCAGCTAGTTATTGAAAGTGGGAGGATTGAGGAGCCTTCTGGTCTCAGGTTCTCAGCTCTCAACTCTCAGAGTTAGAGTTTCGACGCCTTTGGTTCTGGATCTCTCTGCTACAATTACAAAATACACGAAAAGGTGCAGAAAAACAGGTTTTCGTTCTCCTCTCACTGCTTTCACAACCGACGTCCAACAACAACAGTTTGCACCTTCCTTTCTCTGCTTCTTGAAGCAGTTATCATCACCAACAAGAGCGCCGGTAGCGGCAGGTCCAAAGGATATTTCTGATTTGGGGTTCTTCTCTACAGATAGGAGTTGGGACTTCGAAGTTCGAGCTCGAGCTCGAATAAGCTCGGTTCATTATCAAGCTCGAGCCAAATCGAGCTCGAACCTGTGAATTTTGTAATCGAACCAATCTCAAGCTTATATTTCCAATTCGAACCGAGCTCGAGCCTTGCATTTGCCTACCGAGTTTAGCTCGAATACTCAAATGTTCGGCTCGTCTCGGCTCGAATCTACCCCTAGAGGCAAGGGGCATACCTAGATCAGTGTTAGTCGAACCCGAAGTCTCTGAGGAGTCGATAGAAAGTGATATGGGTTTTTCTACTATGGAATCAACCTCCCTGTGCAGTTGCAGATGCTATCGTGCAAAACACTGAGAAACAGGACGTAATGGAGGTGGTAAAGTGGGTGAAATAGGTGGGTCGGACACTGGAGTGGACAAAAAGGCTGGAACTAGAAGTGGTATAGATCGCTCACTTCCCAAAAACACTCCCCTTGAGAAAAACCCCAGGGGAAGAAAGGTGTGGACTCAAAAATGGTGACATCTATAGTAATATACCAACTCCCAGAGACTGGGTCATAGCAACTAGGAGTGTCCATGAAAAACTGAAAAACTGAACCGAACCGAGAAAACCGAACTGTAAAATGTGGTTAACCAAACCGACCAATTCAGTTTCGGTTTGGAATTTTTGAAAAATCGAAGGACCGGTTCGTTTTTCAGTTAACCTATAAAAGAACCGGCAATTAACCAAACCGACCGGTATACATATTTATATGTATATTTTATTTATATTTTTAATATATGTCACATATTTTCTATGTTTTATATATAAATATATTATATATTTTTAAAATATTTATAATATATTATATATCATTTATTATTTATAATATAATATTGTACATATATTTATATAATATATATTATAAATATAAAAAACAAAGAACCGAACAAGTCAAAAATCGAAATCGGCGGACTGGTTAACCGGTGGTACCGTTTCAGTTTCGACTTAGAGAAATGGAAAAACTGGTACCACCGGTTCGGTTTGCAAAATATGCCCATGGTTCGGTTAACCGAACTATAGACACCCCTAATAGCAACAATACCCCTTCTGGTTTCCTACATACCCAAGGAAGACACACTTCTTTGCCTTAGGGTCTAGTTTTGAGCGATGAGGACCAAGAACATGGACAAAGCATATACAACCAAATACCCTTAAAGGAATATGGAACATCTTACTGATCAAAAAAAAATATGGAACATCTCCCCCTCAAGAAAAAGAAGGTTGAACGGGGTGCTATATCCAAGAACACGAGAAGGCACCCAATTAATCAAGAAAATCACTGTAAGAACTGTATCACCCCAAAAACGAACTGGAAGAGTAGAGGTCATTACCAGGCTTCTTGCAACTTCCACAATGTGTTTGTTCTTCCTTTCTACTACACCATTCTGTTGTGGAGTGTATGAACAGCTGCTTTGATGGATTGTTCCATGCTCTGATAGGTATGATGTCAAGTTTTTTCAAAATATTCCTTGGCATTGCCTGATCTAAACACTTTGCCCCGTACCCCAAACTGGGTATGTTGGGGCAGTTTGAGAACTCACCTGAGTAGGTGATCATAGTGGCAAAATCAGCCCCTTTGTCAGACAAAGTGAATTATCAGGGAATGCACTCTCTCTGATGAAAACCTAAACTACCGGCAATTGATTTCAAACTTGTTGAGATTTGTTTTTGCACAATATATTTATATAGAGATATACATATATATTATGGTTTCACAAAATGTTTGCAAAAGTTTTTAATTCCCGAAATACATGTAAGTAGAGAGTGCAACACTGTACCTTGTAGCCGAGGGAGAGGTCCTCTTGTCAGCAGTGTTTGATCATTACGGGCTGAGAGGTTAAGTGTATGACCATTTAGGGTTTTTACCTGATGGGCTAATCTCACATAACTCCATAGTCCTTGGGCCTTCATAAGGTGGCTGAACCCAGGGACCATTTAGTGTAAATGTTGGGCCTACTAAGAGCCCATACTGATGGGGTCAGGGGTTCACTATCTTCAGCAGTGAATTCGGCCAGGCCTTGTAACAGAGACTGGGCTGAACCCATATGGCTTTTGTGGAGATCAATGCTAGGGTCCCACACCATACAAAGAGAGCCAAACTAGCCAGCATTTAAAAGGGAAAGTGAGCCATATGACTTAATGGTCCTAAAGCCCATTTTGAACTGGGTTTAATTAGATTAATTAAAAGGGGGTGAATCTAGTTTATAATCTGATTAGGATCAACAATAGGATAAGATAAGTCTTATCAACTTAAGAGTCTAGATCCAAATATCAGATTTGGATCAAGAAACTCCTTCCTAATTGGATTAGGAAGCTGATCCTAAAAGGGTTATAAATAAGGGGGCGAATTCCTCAATAGGTGAATTGTTCTACCGTTTTTTTCCTATGCTCTTGCCTCCCCTACCCAGTTCGATCTCCATTCTTGGAACTGATCAAGATTAGATATTGATATTGTTTCTTGCTAGAAGAAGCAATCTGAAGTCGTGCTCACACCCTACATGATTCTTGTTGAAGAATTAGGGTTCTTGCTGAAGAACCTCCTTGTTGATCCTGCCTCACCATAAGATGTGTCATCTTCAGTGGAGGCGGGTTTTGGTGACCTTTTTGGGCATGAACACCTACGTTAGGAGCTACTTGCGTGGATTCCATATCAGGTATATCCCTCTCCCTCTTTTGGTTTCAGATATGGTCCGGTTTGTTTCAAGAACGAACCTTGAAAAATGCAATTTTTCTAAATTAGGGAATACGACTCCCGAATGGGAGAAAGAAATTTTTGAAATTTCGCCCAGCCACCCTGCATATGATGGATCTTCCATCCCTTCAATTGTTACTTTTTTGAGATTATAATTATAAAATAGACATTATTAAAGAAAAGTATTCATTTTTTGTGTTTATAAACTAATTTTTTTTATTATTTTCTTATTTGTTAGGGTTTAATCAACAATAACATTGCTAGTTGTTGTATTGAACCCTCAAAGACTTCAGAATTTGAACCAATAAGGAAAAAACTTAAAGTTTTGTCTAATCAACACATTTCTTCCTCCACATCTTCTTCTTCTTCTTCTTCTTCTTCTTCTTCTTCTTCCACCTTTTCTTTTCTTCTTTTCCTATAACAAAAATAGGGGTTTAGTCCCCATATTTTTTTAATTTTCTTTTCTTTCTTCTTTTTCTTCTCATAAATATGTTGATTTTCTAGACATAAACATGAAGTTTATAATTTTCTTATGAAGATTATGGATAGTTATTAAGGAAAGATGGTTATGGAACCTAGGGAACTACCTAGGATATGTATTTTTCACTTAAAAAACTCCATCGCCTAGGCGGGCGCCTAGGCGACAAGGTGCCCCCCTGTTGCCTAGCCTCGCCTTGGCGCCTTGAAAACTATGCACCTATACCTTGCTATCCACCTAATAATAGGTTAGGGCTAACTGTATCTCTCTGACTTAGTAACCGCCCATATCTCTCCAATTCGACCCTCACTACATCTGCTGCAACGGATTCTAGGGAAGCTATAGTAGGTGGTCCTAATAAGTCACTAGTCACTGCCATATTCACATTTCCCTTCTTGTTTCTGAGTCAACTCGGCACAAGGTAAGAGTAAAGCTTCCAACAGGTATCTCTGATATGTTTAGGCTTCTTACAGAAGTCACAGATCATATCCTTCTTATCTTCCTTCCTAAGTCCATTTCCACCCTTGTCTCCACTCTGCTTAGGTTTCACTGTGCTAACCATAGCTAACTGCTCAAGGCCTGGGTTCCTCATCATCACATTCCTCCTACTCTCCTCTCCTGACACAAAGGCATATGCCTAAGAAAGAGTTACACTGTCTCTAGAAAGAATATGTTGCCGTGCAATGTCATACTCAAGGTTAAGTCCAGCTAGAAACTCAAAAACCCTATTCTCTACCAGTTTCTGATAAGTTGTTGCATCCTTGCTATTTTCCCAAACCATAGTCTCCAAATGATCTATCTCCTACCATAAGGTTTTGAGGGCTGAAAAATAAATAGCAACAGATTTATCTCCCTGTTTGATAGCAATTACCTGGTTTCTCAATTGGTAGGCTCTAGCAACATTTCCCTTCTATGAATAGGTTTCTGCAACTCCATCCCAAATCTCCTTAGTTGTGTTAGCCCATAAAAAGTTTTTACTTATATGGGGCAACATGGAATTGCACAGCCAAATCATTACCGTATAGTTCTCCTATACCCATCGGGAGTAGTTAGTTTCGGGTTTCTTTTCCTCGCCGATGACATACCCCAATTTCCCACGAGCACCAATAGCCACATTTGCAGATTGTGACCACTCTAAGTAGTTTGTACCATCTAACCTAACTGTAGTGATAGTCCCAGCCCCAAAAAGGTCTCCAGCACCTCCTCTCCCTTGTCTCATCTCACTTCCTGGTTTGTTTTCAACTCCATAGCCCTCCATAACTCCCAAAAAGGGTTAGGAAATCAACTTCAGATGAAAAATGAGGTATTTATCTCCTTTAGACACCTCAAACACCCTTCTGGTACCCTAGAATCTCCTCCCTCCAAAGATTCCCTTTTTCCGTAGGTGAGGGAGGAGAGAGAGAAGAGGTTGTCGCTCCCTCCAGAGGCCTCCAAAAGGTGGGACTTAAACCACCCCCTTCAGAAAGCTCCAAGGAACCCTAGAAAACTAGGGTGCCACTTCCTAGGTCAAAATTGAAGAGTCCTACTAAAACAGGACTCTCTCCCCTTTCTCCAGTTCTTCCTGATTTTGGGGTAAAACCCTAGACCAGCTACAAGGGATTGTAATTCCACCAAAAAATCCAAAAACTAGGCTTCCTGAGGTCTTCGATCATCCCTTCACCTCATCATGCAGTCAACCGATCTAGGGCTGCATGATGGAGCAGCTCAAGAAGTCTTGAAACTTGCTCTGATACCAAGTAGAAAAGTTTTGATAGTTGCTTCGATATGAACTTTGTGAAAAAGAAGAAAGAAGAAGGGAAAAGTTTCTACTAGAAAAGAAAAGAAGAAATAGAAGAGAATGAGAGGAAGCCAAAAATTAGGTTTGACCGCCCTTTCTTTTTAATTATATACTCATAAAAAAGAGTGTACAAGTACAAGTATGCCCTTAGTAACTCAGCTACTTGTAAGAAGCTGAAAAACACACTTAACATAAACTAATGGGCCTAAGGCCCAATAACTTCTTAACTAAGTTATGTAAATAAAAATAAATAAAGTCGGCCCAATAACTCAACAAAATTCTTAATCTCTATAAAAAAGGTTTTATAATTTCAAGTCTCTTAAAAATATCTTTTCAAAAGGCGCACGCCTGGGCTGAAGCACAAGGCACACCAAGCGCACACCTAGGTGCATCAAGCACACTAGGCACATGCCTTTTGAAAATGCTACACCTGGACCTAGGCGAGGTGCATACCCTAAAATGTGCCTCGCCTGTGCTCCTAGGCGTGCCTTTTAAATCATTGAATAGGAGTGCAAATCAGGATACACTTAGGATAGGAAACCAAGATGGGGCAAATGGAGGAGTGCATCCGGATTTTTCTGTGATAGGTGAATACCACTTAGAATGAAAGGAAATTTCTATAAAACACTAAAACAATTGTAACGCCAGCTATGTTGTACGGAGCAGAGTGTTGGGCAGTCAAGAAACAACATGTGCAAAACAAAGAGTGACAGAATTGCATATGCTAAGATGAATGAGTGGAAAAACTAGAAGAATAGGATTAATAAGGAAATCATCCAAGGGAACCTAGGAGGTAGCTCCAATAGGTGATAAAATGAGAGAAAGTAAACTAAGATGATTTAGTCACGTGCATAAAAGACCATCAACAGCACCCATAAGAAGAAGTGATTTGTTGTAAGTTGAAAGGGCTAGAAGGGCTAGGGATAGGCTAGAAAGGACATAGGCAAAAGTAGTAAGAATTGATAATAAGCACCCATAATTTAACAATGGATACAGCATTAAATAAAACAGAATGGTGAAACAGGATTCATGTAGCTGACACCATATAGTTGGGATAAGGCTTGGATGATGATGATGATTGTGAGTAAAGGAACACCCACACTTTCAAAGGTAAATCAGCCTCCTCTCCTCAGCAGGACCATCTCCTATCTGACATTGGGGATTCAGTGTATAAGGATTCTCGGGGTCTAAATAATGTTGCAAGGGACATTTTGGAGAATTTTCATCAAGAAGTACTGATTTGTATCTATGTAATACCAAGACCTAATCAAGAAATCTAAGTGAATTAAAGATCCACCATCCACCTGGATGATGCAGGGGCATCCAACTTGTTCCTAGATCCTTGGAGAAAGGCATGAAAAGCCCTTAAGAAGCTCATAGAAATTTGCATTATTAGTTTGGTACTGTTGGTATCCTTCAACAGGTTAGCCATGTCATGGTTTTGTGTCACTGGATAGCAGTCTTCCCCATTGGATTGGAGTTCCATATTATTTGGTTTAAGAGTCTTATTAGAGAGTTCTTAGATCGTATGAATGTTGGATGTTTCAAGTCCAGTGCTTTTCTTGCAGCCTAAGTTTTAGGTGGCAAACTTATCCATTGCTTTGATTTTGATGGCATTGGATATGCTATCTCACCAACAAGGCAAACTCTTGCAAATCTAATGTCATTTAAGAAAGGTTCTCTGTTTTTTATATTTTTTCTGATTCAATAAGAGAAACATTTTAACCCAAAACTAAGAAGGGAAAAAGTTACCGAAACAAATTAGCCTGCCTGCTCCATAGTCCATCCTTACCTAATAAAATTATCCCCGAAGTGTTTGTTGACCGTCTATCTGAGTGAGATGTCACCTATGGTAATTATGACCATATTGCTGACACACACACACACACACACACACATCTGAATGACATGGCACCTATGGTATTTATGTTTGTTGACCGTCTATCTGAGTCGAATTATCCCCGAAGTGTTTGTTGACCATTTATCTGAGTGAGATGTCACCTATGGTAGTTATGACCATACACATCTGAATGACATGGCACCTATGGTATTTATGACCATATTGCTCACTCACACACACACTCATCTCTGAATGGCATGGCACCTATGGTATTTATGGCCATATTGATGAGGTCTTGCAGGAGAACTGCTTCACGAAAAAAAAAAAAAAAACAGAAAAAAGAAAGAAAAGAAATTATCCCCAAAGTGTTTGTTGGCCTCCAGATCTATCTGAATGACATGTCACCTATGGTATTTATGGCCATATTGCTGACAGAATGGGTGAGGTCTAGCAGGAGCACTGCTTCACAAAAAAAAAAAAAAAAAACATCAAAATTAGCATAGATCAGTTGCTTTCAAGATTGTTGTTAGAGTCGGCTGTAGAAGGGTAGTATAGACTTTTTATGTTAAGTTATATATATTTGTTCAGCTGATGTGGCTCTCACTTAAGTGAGGGCACAATAGTAATTCTTGTATACTTTAGAAGAGTATAAATAAAAGAAGGGCCGACTAGAGAAGAGTAACTTTTCTCTCTAGTTCGGCAGAGACAATTCTCTCTCCTCCTTCTTCTCCCTCTTCTTCTCTTTCTTCTGATCTAGACTTATACGAACATCTAATCTGAGTTTAATCATGGTATCAGAGCCACGATAATCAGTTCAGATCAGTCATCTCTTCTTTTCTCTGTTCTGCGCATTCTGTTCTACGGTTTTGCAGAATTCCCATTAATCACTAGGAATTTCCATAAAGAAAGAAAAGGACTGGTCGTTTTCTCCTTCTAGGGGTTTCTATGCCTCCAATGAGTGCAGTTGTTGTGGTTTTGTGTGGTTGGTAGAAAACCCTCTACTCGGCAGTTCGAAGAGGGCTGGTTTTGTGATGGTGACAGTGCAGACTTGGTACCCTCTACTTGACAGGTACATGATCTTCGAATCAAGTTGTGTTATGTAGCAAGTTTTTTTTATGCTGCAGAACTGAATATCCTATTCGTGAGATGTATTGTGAGGGTTTCTAGTGCTGACAGTAGACGGCAGCAGTGGTGTTGTTGCTAATAGTGGTGAAGAGTTGTGAGTGTTGTTGCTGAAACCTATGATACGAGGAACCCTAGTAGGGCTCAGTCATTCGTGTGTAGTGTGGTGATTCATTAGGGCAGTAGAGTGATAACCTAGTGGTACAATTTCTCCCTTTTTTCCTTGTGCAGTCATGGGAGACAGCAGTGAATGCAAATCAAGTGTGATGGTGCCTTCTGATTATCTAAATGTGCAGAAGACCTCTATAAAACTGAATGGTGAGAATTATGTCCCTTGGGCTAAGTCTGTTGAAGTTTTCCTTAAAGCCAAAAAGAAAGTGAAGCATGTGAGGGAAGATAAACCCCCAATTGATTCTCCGGTATATGATGAATGAGAGCAAGAGGATGCTCAAATTATGGCATGGCTATGGAACAGCATGGAGCCCAAAATCAGTGTGAACTTCATGTTTTTAGATACAGCCAAGGAGGTCTGGGTGTTAGACAGTTTTGTATGCCCTTAACTTCAATCAGAATGATATACTTTATGAGTTTATTGTAAATGAATAAAAGTGCATATTTGATTCATGTTCCCTTGGTATGTTTCTGTGTAATACCCTTAAACTGGACACTTAATGAGATTCGTGTTAGTTT
>NW_010729124.1:412641-518224 GCF_000365185.1 Nelumbo nucifera
TGGGAAATACTATTTCTCCGTATCAGGTATAATCCTCTCCTACTCCTTTTGGTTCAGATCTGGTTCAGTTTATGGTTCAAGAATGATCCTTGAAAATATGATTTTCTAAAATAGGGAATGCGATTCCCAGTTGAAGGGAGAGAAAAATTTTTGAAATTCGCCCCCTTATTCCGCATTCTTTGGGCGTCCATACGATGGATCTCTCATCCCTTCACTGGGGTCATGCAAGTATACCTGTTCATGGGCCGGGTGGCCCGACAGGCTGGCCCGGCCGGCCCCCGGACGGGCTTGGACATTCTTATAGGCCCGCGGGCTTAAATTCGGGCCAAAAAGCCCGGCCCACAATAAATTCGAGCCGGGCTCGGGTTTTGTCAAAATAGCCTGGCCCGAGCCCGGCTCGGCCCGACCTAATATTAAACTTAAAATTAGTTATGTGATTATGTCCATTTGAATAAATTTTTTTATTTAAGAATGTAAAATTGTGTTTTAAAATATAAAAAAAAGGGAAAAATACCATCTTGTAGGCCCATATCTGAATTTTTAATTCTATTTTGAATAGGTAAAATTGTTTTTTTTTCAATTAGGTCGGGCTACAGGCTTCGGGCTTTTTACCAGGGCCGGGCTCGGGCTCGGGCCTAGTATATTTTCATTAGTGACAAGTGAAAGCTCGGCCCGAGCCCGGCCCATGAACAGGTCTACATGCAAGGAAACTATATTCTGGACAAGATAACACTACTAGGGCTTATCAACTGTACCAAGAGTACTTCAATTTGCAACAAGAGAATCAGAGTCTTGAGGACTATTATGCAAGTATGAGAAATCTACGAAATGAGCTGAATGTTTATCACCCTCTTACACCTGATGTCAAAATTCAACAACAACAGGAGAGAGCAGTTAGATGTGACCAGATTTTTAGTAGGGCTCAATTCTGAATATGAACCAGTAAGGGCACAGATACTAGGTGGATCTGCTCTTCCTTCTCTTGAGGAAGTGTTTGCTCGTCTTCGGAGGATTTCAGTTGGACCCACAGACTTCCACTATATCGGATAGGTCTGCATTTGCAATTACGAGAGGGGGAGGTCGTGGTGGTAGAGGAGGTCAACCTGGCCGTAGTAGTGGTGGTGGACCCATGTATGGTCGTGGTGGTGTGGAATGTATAGTCGTGGTGGTGGTCATGTTAGAAGTCGAGACTTAGGGGGAGCCCGTGGTAGAGGACGTGGTAATACTTAGAGAATGTGTACTCATTGTGGTATGGAGGGACATACTATCAACTTCTGCTATGATATACATGGCCCACCTTCAACCTGGGCAAATCATGCAGCTGTAAATGGTGGTAATTCAAGACAAGAATCTCAAGTTACTGATCAGATCCCCACTACATCTATAGATGCTTCCAGAAAGGAGATGGTGAGTGTTTCACGGGATGAGTATGAGCGGTTCATTCAGGGTACATCTCAACAGAACACGGCTACCCTTGCACACTCAGGTACGGCTTGTCTAGCATCCACACCTTCCCGTTGGATTATAAATTCTGGAGCTTCCGATCATATGACTAGGACTCCAGGTGTGTTTTCATCCATTTTTCCGTCCTCCATATCCCAATTTTTTACTCTTTCCAATGTCTCTACATCAGCCATATGTGGTGTTGGTAATGTTGACATAGACTCATTATCCCTATCATCAGTTTTATATGTTCCCAAGTTTCCCTTTAACCTAATGTATGTTAGTAAATCGACTAAGACTCTACATGCAGTTAGATTGGTGTATGGCCATGTCTATCCTTTCGGAGTGATGCTATGCTTATATCCTGCTTTCTTATTAACTGCATGGCCATGTCTATCCTTGAAGGTTAGTCCCCTTTCTCTGTTTTGTTTCCCAGGTTGTCTCATTTTCCCCTTACTCCCAGAGTTTTTGGATGTGTGTATTTCGTTCATAATCTTGGGCCTGGAATGGACAAGTTAGATGCTAGATCCACTAAGTGTGTCTTTCTTGGCTATTCCAGGACTCAAAAAGGGTATAAGTGTTATAATCCTCGTTCTCGGCATTCTTTTGTGTGTTCTGATGTTACATTCTTTGAGTTTGTTCCTTTCTTCTCTGAGTCGGATACTTCATCTCCTCCATTGCCATCACCTCCTCTTCCCGTTCCTATTAAGGACCCCGTTCCCCTTGTTCCAATTGTGACCCAGTCTTTGCCTCCAATGCAGCTACCTGCGGGATGACCACCTATCCGGCAAGTGTATACACATCGTCAAGCACCGGCTCCTCCTCCAGCTTCATCACCGTCGCCAGATCTGGCAGTTTTTACCATCCCTGTCCCACCCCCGGTTTTTGATCTTGATCTCCCTATTGCTTTGTGAAAAGGTAAACGCAATTGCACTCTCCACCCCATTTCCAATTATGTTTTTGTATCTCACCTTTCGGCTTCCCATCGTCAACTTGTTTCTATGTTATCCTCTGTCTATGTTCCCAAGAATGTCCAGGAAACCTTCATTTCTCCAGGGTGGCACCAAGCAATGGAAGAAGAACTCTCAGCCCTGACTCGTACTCATACGTGAGACACCTCACCACTCTTCCGCCTGGTAAGCATGTTGTCGGCTGTAAGTGGGTGTACACGGTTAAATACTTACCTGATGGGAGTGTTGAACGGTTGAAAGTTCGGTTAGTTGCCAAAGGTTATTCATAGCTATATGGTATTGATTACATGGACACCTTCTCTCCATTCGCCAAAATTGGGTTAGTTCGTGTTCTGATTTCTCTTGTTGCTATGTTTGATTGGCCCTTGTTTCAGCTTGACATCAAGAATGCCTTTTTACATGGTGATCTCCTTAAGGAGGTGTACATGGAGCAACCACCAGGGTTTGTTGCTCAGGGGGAGGGTGAGAAGGTATGTAGACTTAAGAAGGCTATTTATGGACTTAAACAATCTCCCCGTGCATGGTTTGGGAGATTTAGTGAAGTGGTGAAGAAGTTTGGAATGAAACAGTGTCGGGTTGACCATTTTGTATTCAACTATGAATCATATGATGGGAAGATTCTCTTGGTGGTATATGTAAATGACATTGTTATCACAAGCAGTGACAGACCAGGGGTTGACAGGTTGAAGACTTACTTGCATGATCACTTTCAGACAAAGGATCTTGGAAAATTAAGATACTTCCTAGGGATAGAGGTACCGAGGTCCAAGAATGGTATTAATCTGTACCAGAGGAAATATGTTCTTGATCTGCTAGAAGAAACAGGGTTGTTGCGTGCCAGACCAGCTGAAACACCCATGGAACCAAATGTTAAATTGGGTAGTGATGCAGGTGAGGAGTTTGAGGATCCGAGAAGGTACAGAAGGTTGGTAGGTAAACTTAATTACCTAACCATCACTCAACCTAATATCTCATTTGCGGTCAGTGTAGTGAGTCAGTTTATGCAGAATCCTCAAATTCCACATTGGGAAGCAATCCTAAGGATTGTGCGGTATTTGAAGGGAGCTCCAGGTCACGGTTTGTTATATAAGAGTGGAGGAAGTCTTGAGATAGAGGGATACACGGATGCTGATTGGGCCAGTTCCATATCTGACAGAAGGTCCACTACAGGGTATTGCACTTTTCTTGGTGGGAACTTAATGACATGGAAAAGCAAGAAGCAAACAGTGGTAGCAAGAAGCAGTGCAGAGGCTGAATATAGGGCTATGGCACACACAACATGCGAACTAGTGTGGTTGAAGCATCTCTTAGAGGAGATGGGATACTCGATTGACACTCCTATGAAGCTATACTGTGATAATCAAGCTGCAGTTCATGTTTCCTCTAATCCAGTGTTTCATGAAAGGACGAAGCATATAGAAGTGGATTGTCACTTTGTACGTGAGAAGGTGCTTAGTGGAGTGATAAGTACAACATATGTGAACACAGGAAATCAATGGGCAGATATGTTTACCAAAGGGTTGAATCGGGGAAGAGTGGACTACATATGTAACAAGCTGGGACTATATAACATATACTCACCAGCTTGAAGGGGAGTGTTAGAGTCGGTTGTAGAAGGGTAGTATAGACTTTTTATGTTAAGTTATATATATTTGTTCAGCTGATGTGGATCTCACTTAAGTGAGGGCACAATAGTAATTCTTGTATACTTTAGAAGAGTAAATAAAAGAAGGGACGACTAGAGAAGAGTAACTTTTCTCTCTAGTTCGGCAGAGACAATTCTTTTCTCTCCTCCTTCTTCTTCTCCTTCTTCTCCCTCTTCTTCTTCTCTTTCTTCGGATCTAGACTTATACAAACATCTAATCTGAGTTTTATCAATTGTAGACCGAGATCAGAGGTGAGACCCTCCAACTTAAACTTCTAAAACTATTTATTAGATATCTTGGCTGCTTATTTATTATTGATTATCAAACCAGGAGATAGATTCTTGGGTATTAATTCCCTTTTGGAAGGGGGTTTCATATTTTTTGGAACTGTGTTAATTAAGTCCCTTGGTATAATTTGCAGATATTTTATTTGTTATTCTAATTTAGTTTTAAGTTACGTACTCATTTCATGTGCTTTGTCAAGTAAACAACCTCAGGGTTCAATTACTCCATTACAAAATAGAAGTAAAACCTTCTGACTGCATTACCAGTGTTGTTGATTCAAGATCTGCTTAAGTGATGGCTTTACTTACGAATCCAGGAGTAGAGAAGGGAAGATTTTCAGTCCTCTTATGGTACAAGGTGAATGAAATAATGCAAACAATTGGACAAAAGAAAAAGCACCTGAGACACCGAAGATTGTACATTTTAACAGGGAAACAAAACCCTTTCGTGATGAACTGTTTGTTTTTCAAGAACTGCTCAACTTTATAGACTTCAATTGTGGGACTTTCAGTACTAACCCAACCAATGTTTGATCTTCCATATTCGACCACAATAACACTTATCCATGAACTTTTATTTTTTCACTGAACATCCATAGCCATTTGTCAGAAAGAGCCTATTTAACCATCCCCGAGTTTTTTTTTTTTTTTTGCTTAATAAGATAATTGGATCCTTTTTTGTGCTTCAGAAGGTTAGCGTAATAAATGAAGATTGTATGAAACATGTAAGTTTGCAACATTAACAATTACAAAAGAGAAAAAAGTAAAGAACAATTACTACTAGATGGTACTCCGTAGTAAATCTTATAATTCTTATCTAAATCTAATAACACTACTCTCGTCCCTCTAGAATCCAGATACTAACATAGAGAGAGAAAGAGAGGTTGACAATAAAAATATAACTGCAAGTTGGGTATATGTTAGAAATGTTCTTTTATTTTCTTGAAAATTAGAACTTAATACATCAATCTACAACCTCAGGTAACGGAGGAAAGAGAAAAATGAAAAGGAATAGTATAAGGAATTAATTTCTCAAACAACACTAAAACAGAGCAAAAAAAAATCGACTCTGGAACAGACAAAAACAACAAACAATAAAAATACAACCGATAAACGCAGAATCAGGAATCATCGTATCGTAAGAATTTGGAAAATCGGAAAAAGATCAAATCATCGAACATTTACAAACAAACATCAACCGAATTTTTGAAGACAAGAAGGAATACCTTTTTCTCGGTTCCAGAAGTGGCTTGAGAAAGTTCGGCAGGCTGCTGGGCTTGAAGAAGCCCCTCCCTGCGTTTCTTTAGGAGATTGTCCTCTCGTTTGTTCTTTCTGATCTCGACAAGATTGTCTTCCCTTCTTCGCCGAGCCTCGTCTGCATCAACGCCAGTCTTGTAGGATTTCTTGCGAACATCGGTTCGGGAACTGGGTCGAAGAGACATTGTTGCTCGCTCGTCTAGTGTTTAGCTCCTCTTTCTTACTTCTTTGTGGTGTTCGACGAAATCCCCCAAAAGAAATGAAGGAAGACAGGAAAAGGAAGAAAGCGTGTTTGACGATTGTAGTTCTGGAGTCGAACAAGTGAGGCAATGATTGATCTATGAATTGTAAGTTTGTAAGTATAAGAGTATAAAATTTCTGCTCCCCCCCGCCCGCGGTCCATCCCCACCGGTTTAATTTACTGTTATACCCCTGTTGGAGTTTATTATAGGGTAAATCTTTTAAACTGCTCTTATGATTTCGTTAATTGAGTAAGTATAGTCTTATTGTTTGACTATCGTCCTCTTACTGTTTTTAATATTTGACTAACTCTATTCTTACTGTTAGCATTCTTTAATATTCGTGATAAATATTTTTTTAAAACCCAATTTTACCCTTCATCCCTCTCCCTCCTTCACTATCTTCTAAAGAGTCACTAGCACTTCCTACCAATTTGCCAATGAAAACCAGAAGCTCCACTCTGTGGTGAAGTAAAAATCCATCTTGATGGCAAAAAAAGTTATTCCTCTTTTCATTGGTTCTCTCCGAGCCTCAATCTCACCAGAGACGGCTCCCTACAGAGGCAACTCCACTCTGTAGCATTCAAGCATGGATGTAGAAGGGCCAGCAGTGATGAAATAGGGACGAGAGGAAGAACAACTAAACTGTTTCATCACCAACAATGATTTGTGGGTCCTAGGCTAGAATGACAAGAGCCCTAGCTTTCATTTAACAACCGGAGATGGAATCAACTCTTCGGCGTTCAAACCAGTGGCAACACATGGCTCTTCGGCAACCGTCCAAGCAATGTTTAAATGTTGACTAATTACCTTTGATAGGGCTTTGTCGATACTAAAATGGAATCAGTTGGAAAAAAAGACTCAACCAATGGGAATTGTCACTGGTGGGTTTTTTGGGTTTTTGGGCATTTCTGGGTGGAGCTCTGATCAAACGTCTATTATATGGTAATTAATTTCATCAAGAATCGTGTAAGCGGAGTCGGCTTTGGTAAAGCACACCATGGACATCTTCAACAAGCTTCAAAACCTAGATGTGGAGAGGTCTGCTGCCACCACTGCAACTTGCAGCAATGACGATGATGAAACAGGGGCAAGAGGGAGAGAGAATGAAGGGGAGAGAGTGAGAGAGAAAGAGGTTGGTGCTGTTTTGTATTTGTTCAAAGCTTTATACCTACCCACCTCATTTCATGTGAAGGAACCCAGATCTGGACCTGAGCAGCGAAGACAAACTGAGGAAAATGAAGAAGAACCAAAGGAGCTTTCAATTTGACTTAAGGGCTAAATGGGCATTTCAGCCCTTCCGTTAATATTTTAACGGTAATGGTAGTTTTCCAAAAACAATAGGAATAGCATTAGACAATAGTCAAACAGTAGGGTATACTTAATCAATTAGCTAAACTGTAAGGGTAATTTAAGAAACTTTCTCTTTATCATACAATTTATAAGGGCAAATTTTTTATTATCCTTCATTATCCCTATTGTTTATGATAATTGTAAGTATTGTCTTGCATTATCCCTATTATTTCTGATAATTGATATCGATTTAAGATATTAAATTTATCCTCTACTATTCCTTAAATTTTTAAAATAAAATCCAATAAAAGAAAAAATTTAAGATCCCTGTTTTTGTCTCTGTCTTCGTTTTCGCTAAAATTCCCTTAAGATATAAAGCGGTGGTGCATGCGTTTGTGTTTTATTTGCTCGTTAAGAGCGCCTCGAGACGGTTTCCTTAGGGGGCCTCCGATTAGTTTCTAATTGTAAAGAACGAGAGGAGATCCATGATACTTGTCTTTGGGGGGAGAATGACAGTTCAGCCCAGGGCCAAAATTTTTAGGCCTAAAGTACAGTTGGGGTGGGTGTCAGTTCGGAATTGATGCCCATCCACAGGCATTGGTGTATAGAATAGGGATTTTTGACATTTTGAATGTTTATAGCTCTGCATTGTAAATCACAAATCTGCATTAGGCATGTGTCTGTACTTCTCCCCGTTTTTTTGTTTGTCAAAATGTTTATCACTGAATTCTGAACTTGTAGGTAGGTTAAATCCCATCAACAAAATCAACTCTCAATCGACTACATTTACTTAATGTAAATAAAACAAAAAACTATAAAGCCTAGTGAATTGAGTTGAGAGCACTGAGCACCCCTCACGTGCGGCCCGGAGTAGCGGCAACATCTACTCGTGGAGCTTGTCCTGGCTTGCCCAAGTCCTCCCTGCGCCGGAAACGCTGCAGCCTACAGAGGCTCACGGTTGCGATGGTCGGTTCGAGACCTCACACGAACCACATGAGAGTGGATCGCGCAGGAGACGCAGTACTGCATCTTGGTGTATAGCTTTGGAATCATAAATGCTAGCTTCTTGAACATCACAAACTGCAGCATATTCTACGATGTTCCTGACAAGGAATCGCTTGATTGCCTTGTCCTTAGGTCAGCATTTGCTGCAATTAGAGCAGCGGATGAACCTAACATGGTCCCTTCCATGGTTGTTTCGTCCTCCGTTTCTCCTCTTGCATATCATTGTTGGAAGACTTCTGGTACTCGAAGGGGAGAGGAGTGGGCGATGGAGCGAAACATAGTCCGTGATACTTGTCTAGGACATCCTTTTATTGTAATTTTAGATGTTTGATCGTGTGGTTTTAAGTTGAGTATTGTTGTTTTTCAGTTAGGGCTTTGATCGTGTGGGAGAGGGAAATAAAAAATGGTGGCTACCGTTCTTCTTCCAGCACGAGCAATTCAGGCAACACCGCTAGTGGCCACAGGCAAGGCGGAGTTTCTGTTAGAATGGGAGAATGAGAACCAAGTGAGTTACAAAATGGAAATGGATGTAATGGTGCCTTTGCATCTGAATCACAGGATAAAGATGTGGGAGCTTCAATGCACGAAAATGGGGCCAGCTCACCTAGGAGGTTTTCGTAGGGGAAGATAAAAACATTGTAAAAATAAAAAAAAAATAATAAAAAATAAAAAAAGAGAAAGAAAGAGGAGAATTGTCTTGCCCAAACGGATAAAGGAATTTTTAACTATAAAAGGGCAAGTTATAATTTTTTAAAAAATATAACGGTCACATGATGTTACATGTGGGTGGTTTATGATAAAGCGATATAAGGGAGGTATTAGGCAATTGTCAGAAATAGTAGGGGTAGTGCAAGACAATAATTAAATAGTAAGTGTAGAGTTAGTCAATTAATTAAACCATAAGGGTAGTTTAAAAAAATTACCCTTTATAATATATATGATGCCAAAAGAGTATGATACTCGAAGAACTTTGGCTGATCAGAATCCCAAGTGAACTTTGATGAATAGCAATGGATTGATTATAAGGTTATTAGTATTATAGGTATATGCCTTTTTGGCATCATAGTCAGACTCTACCTTGTTTGATATAGAAAGTGGAGTTGTAATTAGGGATGGCAATTTCTATCCTATTTAGTGGGTATTCGTCCTAATGGGGTAGTTTCTTTTGTTTGAAAGATGAGTTTTAGGATTCTACAGCCTATATAGGTGCAGGTAGGATACGGTATTAGGTTAAACCTCCAACTCGCATATTTTTAGAAAGCAAATAAACTTTATATATTAGGTGTTAAATTTAATAATATTTTGAATTTTATATGAATGATAATTAATAGTTTATGCATTTTTTAAATGTTTTAGTCAAATAAGTAGAAAACTTGTTTATTTGTGTTATTTTACTTATTTATTTTTCATATATAACAAGAAATAATAGAAAATTATTTATGAGTGGGGAGGGCAATGTCGGGGAGGATTTTGCATTTTTTATGAGTGGGGAGGGTTTGGATTCTCAAAATCTAACTTGTTATAGGTTTTGACAAATATGGGTTAGGAGGTTTAGAGAGACGGAGAGAATCTAAAAATTTACAAAACCCTCTCCAAACCTGCCTCATTGCCATTCCTACTTGCAACATCAACCGGTTGAAAACCAGTACCATCACCACATTAGCCATTCACTGAAACTTGATGGGTCTATTAAGGCTATGTTTGGTTTAAAGGAAAAAATAGGGAAAGGTAAAGAAATTTTTACAAACCTTGTATGAATTTCCCTACCTTTCCTTTCCTTTCCCTACTTTTTTCTTCAAACCAAACACAGCCTAAAGGATCCATGTCCATTATTTATTGGGCGCCCAGTAATGCACTGTATGAGAGTCCTTTAGATTTCCTTTTGCTTTGCCATTGATAAAGGATTCCAATCTACAACTATTTTTTCTTGCGATCTTGTGAATTGTGGGCATCCTCTCTTGAGTTGATAATGTCCCATTCCCAAGAAGTGGTTATAGCTTTTCTAGAGGTCCACCATTTTTAATTGGACCCTAGCATTAAACCGTCCAAAAATCAAGGCCCAAGATTGCTGCCCCAATCACACACACACGTACAAATAAGTCCAATGTCACATTTGGATGGTGCAGACACTAGGGTCGGACCCAGCCAACATGATGGTCATATGACAGCCCAAGTTGTCCTTCTCTCGAGTTGGGATTACCTATTTACCTGTGAACAAAAGATGTCCAACATCCTACTAACATGTGATTGGGGCCCACCATGTATGAGATGTGCGGTGTCGATCATATTGGAAGGGTGTTGGAACATCTTTTGTTCGCAGGTGATCTAGATTCCCTTTTCTCACAATCTATTTGTGATGAGAATAAAACAATTCCAAATTCAAGACTAATATTCACTGTATAATAAATCTAAATCTCAACCAATTACATTAAAATATGCTTATTTTTCATTAACTCACACTTTATAAACTGTATTTTTACGTTTAATAAGATTTATTTGCCATCACATTCAACTAATTACATCTTTTGATGCATGGTGCAGTGAATGCATCACTAGAGGTGTAAATCGGGCCATGCCGCCAGCGGCTCGGCACAACCATGCGGACCATGCTGGGCCTGGGATTTTAGGTCCACGGGCTGGCACGGCCCAGCCCGTAGCCCGGCTAGTGGCACAGCCCGACACGGCCCATATATATATTTTATATATATTATATATAATTTTATATATATTATAATTATATAATAATATATACTATATAAAATATTAATAAAATAATTATTCTTTTTAATTTTATTATACTAATTTATTTAATTATTGCATATATAAGCAATTTTATACACCAAATTCATATAAAATTAAAATTTTAAGTTTTTTTGTCAATTTTCTAAATAAATAGCTTTGGCCCGATATACGGCCCGACCTGGCCCAAGGCCCAACCCATGGGCCCACATGGGCCCGGGCCGTGGGCTGTGTCGGGTCGACCCCCAAATTTTTCACCGGGGAGGGCGGCACGACCCACTTTACACCTCTATGCATCACAGATTTTGCCCAAGTTTTATTTTTTTTCCAATTTACCCCCCAATAATTTAATTTTAATAATAAATTCAAATAGGTAAATGAAATATGCTTGATGTTATTCGATCATATTGGTTTTTAGATAATACTAGTGGGGTGCAGTGCATTGCACGCGCATGTTTATCATATTATTGCTAAAAGAATATATTTGAATTATTATAAATTAGTTTTCAAATTTCAAGTATGAAAAATAATACACAAAAATAATAATGGACTGTGGGATCTGCTTTGTCCAAGCTACTGATGGACTATTATGACCTGCCCGTTGCTATACTCCTTCCCATGGGACTTGTAGCACCAAAGGGAGAATATAAGAGGTAGAGGTAGAAGTAATTAAGTCCTCTAGCGAGTTTGTTTTTTTTTTTTTTGCTTTTTCATGGTTTAGGGTGGTGCTTTGGGCCTCTGTAGGTAGGATAATCGAGGTCTTTGTGTTCGGGTGTTGTMTTTGTTAGGTCTTGTTCTTGTGATCTTAGGCCTGCTCAAAGTTTGTGTTGTTGGAGTGGCTTATGGGACCTGCTTTGTCTCTATTTTCTGCTTTTCATATATGTTTTGTATACTTTGTTTTATTTTCTAATAAATTTGCCTTGCCTTATTCAAAATAATAATAATAATAACTCAATTCTTCATCAATTTATAGGCCAACTTTAGCTTATAATCAAACAATTAAGATTATAAGCTAATCATTAGGATGGGGACCAAGCTAAATTGAACCAGACAATTAAGATTGAAGTCGTGGAAGTTTAATCAATTTGATAAACTACTCATAATCTGACACGCTTTACATGATTAGATGAAAAGAATATGATTGAAGATTTAAATAACCTAATGAATGTTCATAGCAAAAAAAATCACCCAATGCAATCAACTTTAAAGTTCATCAACTACTAAGGCCAAGTTTGGGAGTGCTTAATAATAAATGCTTATTTGAGTAAGAACTTATTTTGGGCCGGGACCAAACCATTAAGCACTTATTGGCATTTGAGAAATAAGCTCGAAATAAGTGCTTATTGGAGAAGCCTAAAATTTCAACTTTTTTTAAGTGCTTATACAATAAGCACTTATTCAAAAATTTGATTCCAAAATTGTCCCCAATTAGATTTTAAAATTCCACTTATGCCCTTCAATCATCCAAAAACATAGGGTTAGATTTCAAAATGACACTTTATTCTCCATTGTCTTCTCTAACCAATGGTAGAACTACAACTCAACCGATTAACCAGGTAAGGCATCCCCTCTTTTTTTTCTTCTCACTTTGTCATTCTCAAACTATCAACTTGACTGATTTTAGTAGTTCCATTGCGACCCAAATCATCAACTAAGCACTTATTCTTAGGACCTTTGAACTAAATTGGCTTGAAACTGAAGAATTGTTAGAGCAACTTTTTGTTCTGCAATGCCTACATCGACAACTTGAAATCTATCATTGAATCAACATATCATAATCCTCAGTTGTGATATCTAACTCATGTTCTGAACAAAACACCATCCTCCTAAAACAGTACAAAAATTCACAGAAATTGTTAAGAAATTGAAAAATCCTTACTAACACTCTAAAAAATGCCATAAGAAGACCATTATTTTATTATCCAATAATTTGATAATTTATAATTATGCCAATTCCAATAATTACCATTATTTAAAATAATTTTCTTATTAGAAATTACAGAAAATTATTTAAATTTTGTTATTCAAAACAATTATTGATAACAATTTTTTATTCAATAATTTCATAATTATGGTAATTTCAGTAATTTTCTTATTAACAATGACAATTACTAACATTTTTATTGATAATTAAATAATAATAACACTAATTTTAAAACTAAAGTTATCATTATATTACTTTTAACTTCTTCTATTTATCTATTTTCATTAAGGATAATTATGAGAAAATCAGTAATAATAACGAGAATTATTGAATAATAATAATTTTTGTTAAATAATAATAGTAATTAAAATAATTCGAAAATGATAGTTACATAATAATAACAATTATAATTATCCCATAGAAATATTTGATAATTTCAAGTTTATTGGAAATTATTGAGAATTTAAAAATAATAACAGTGGTTTTTAAAATAACTTTTTTTTATTCAATAATTTGTTAAAATTATTTTTTATTCAATGATTTATTATTTCCGAAATTTTATAATTGTGGAAATTTGAGTAATTACAGTAATTTCATTATTCAATAATTTGATAATTTTGAAATTATTGCGGTTATTAATAGTCAAAATATAAATAATTATTTTTAATAATGACTAATAAATTGATAATAACAATTACTTAAATTACCATTATTACGAAATTATCAAATTATTGAATAACAAAATAATTATTATTGAATTATAAATATTTTTGTAATAATTGTAAATCATTTTAAAAATTACTATTATTATTATTTTAACTATTAGTAACCTCAATAAATTTTGACATTACAAATAATTTCAAAATTTTCAAATTATATTCTAGCATTTCTTTTACATCATAATCTCCATAGTACCGCACCACGTATACATTGCCATGATTTTTTTTGCCTCCATGTAACTTCAAAATACAGTTTTAAATAAGTCTACAAAATAGAAGTAAATTGACAGAAATCATGTAGACTTTTTCTATCCACGTGTTTGTGTTTTTGGAACACTTGTCTTCTGTTATATGTAGGGGCAAACTAAAAGGCTTTGAGTTTGTTCACCAATCTCTTCAGAGATATATTAAAAAGGGGTAAAATTGGAAATAAAAATTAGGGTGTTCGATCAAAGAATTGATCATTCTCATTTTTATAAATGGTAGGTAATATACTTCTTGTATAGAACTATAGATATGACCACCTTTTTCAAAAAAAAAGGAGGGGAAAATACAAGCAACCATTGATCAACATCAAAGTTTTCAATCCGTCTTTAACCCAGTCGGTTGAACTGTTCGAACTATCACCCGGTCAGGATTCTGGGTCCAATTCAGTCAAGACCAGTCAGACGGTCAAAATCATTGACTTGGTCAAGAACCTTTCAAACCAGTCAGTTTGACCGTTGATCTGTTCGACCTAATGAGCGGGTCGTAGGTTGCACACTAAATACATGCAAATTTTCGGAGGCCATAACTTTGCACTCCAATGTGTGATTGGGGTGATTTTTTTTAGCTTGGGTAACTTTTCGAGATCTATACGTCCCAAGGGGCCGTATGTGCTTTGCCCTGCTATTTTCGTAAAAAAAAAACATGTTTTAGCTTCAAATTGCAATTTTTAATATTTTTTATAAATAAAAAAATTAAAAACATATATTAAATATAAAAGAATACATATAATATATCTAAAACATATTCACACATTATAATTTATTGTTAAAATATATATTTATACACATACATATATACACACACATATATATGTATATATATATATATATACTTAATACATATATACGCTAATATGGCACGATCTAAACCGTTCGACCCGATTAGTCAAACCGTTGACCTGCAACCCGGAGACAAAAACAATTCAGCCTCCGAGCCAGTTTTTAAAACATTGATCAACATATACATTGCCTTTTGTTTTCCATCAATTACAATCAGAGATCACGTACAATAGTATGATATGATGCTCTTAAGTAAATGGTGGGTTGTAAAGTATTGGTTCTTGTTTTCTTAAAACCCTAATTTAATAGAAAGAGGATTCATGGTGGGTCAATATAAAATAGATTGATTGATAGCTGATCTAGCTAGATACTTCACTGAAACTCTAAAAGCAGGAAAGCTTTTTAATGGGTATCCAATATTAATTGTCATGTTGTGAAATTTTTTGAAACTATAAAGGGTTATACCAGCGTATGAGAACATTGTTCATTCTGTAGGATATATATAAAAAGATGAATTGAAATTTTCTATTCACAAATTTCATCCTCACAGCACTTACAGCTTGCGTTGGGAATATCTCTCCATGAATAGAATATATGCATTGGCTGAAGGGGGTATGAGTTTGAATTGGGATTTGCTCCTAGCACCAATATGCATTAGAGCTGCACATCTTGAACATCTTTATATTTGTAAATGATCTTTCATGGGAAATGTTCCAAATGCCTGGTTATAACATACTGTGAGGTTAGTGTGAAGTACACTCTGTGAAGAGAAAATCCCACTTATCTGTAAGTGATCATTGTGGGGTGTTATCACAATTCCTTTTCCTATCATCTAAAATGAACAGTGATCGCACATGGTAACATTTGCCTTTTATTTATTAGTTAAACCTTATTTTATAAGACATTTTTTGTCAAAAAAATTATCAGCTCAATATGTACATAATTATACCATACATACATGAGAGAGAGAGAGTATACCATAAGACTTTATTCATCTCAAACCAAGATCCATAAGGGACGAATTATCTTCTTATATCTTCTTCTTCATTCTTTGGTAGTACCTGGATTCCAACATATTACTTCGAATTCATAAAACAAAAAGGTTGAAAAACATATGTTGATTTCATTGGACACTGACTTTACTTATTAATAGATTGTTTGAGACTGATGGGTAAATCTAGGAGTATATAAAATTTGATTTAGGACACAGAAGGCTCTGTTAGGATAGTTTTTTTATATACTTTTGATAGGGGATATAGGAAAAGAATATGCTAAAAAGTGTTTTAAACCAAGGTTTTCAAAACCTATCCAAAACCAGAACTGCTTTGGCCATTGGTTTCTGGGTCAACGGTTCAAATGGATAGTTCATTCAAACTTTAAAATAAAAAAAATAATAAAATAAAAAGGCCAAACGGATTGACGGTTTGACCGCTCAGGTAAATGGATCGCTGACCAAGTCGATGGTTTTTGGCCAAGGACCAAGTTAAGGGTGAAACAGAACCGGTTGCCTGGATGGTTCCTAGACCGAACAGTCCGACCATCTAGGTCAATGACAGTTCAAAAACATTATTTTGAATGTTTGGTAAAAGTCACTTTTAAAAACATTATAGTCTAAAACGAAAAAAAAAAGAAATGGTAGGATCTCTAACTGATCTGAATAGAGACGTGTGATGAAAACCCACTACCAACAGGGTTGGGGGATTAAGGGTGGGGATGGGCTACCCCCATTGTAGCCCCATCAAAGCAAAAATTAAGAAAGAAAAAAAAATCCCAAAGCATGACAATTGACAAAGCCTAACATTGGGGCTTTGTGCTTTTGGATTTTGAAAGCACAAAATCTAAATTTGTCCAAATGCAACATTAGCTATTACCAAAAGAAAAATGCAACCATAGCCTCGATTTATAATTGTCAACCTTATCTAAACAAATAAGACTAACACTGATATAGTGCAGTAAACAACTTAGGCTCAGTTTGTAGTGTATGCATTTGTATTTGTACTCATTCCAAATGGAGCCTTAAATGAAGAATTTGCCTTCCAGGCCTAAAAATAAAGAAATAATAAAGCAACACTGATGTAACATCTCAAAAAAATTTATATGCTTTCTTATTCGAGTTATAAAATTAAAATCAGATTTGATTTATTGTTAAAGGGTTCGACTATGACATGGAAAAGATATGATATCCGAAAATCAACTGACTAATAAACTAGAATCATAAACATGGTAGGGAATATGGTGTTATTTATCAAAATTCATGGGTGGGTTTTCATTGGTCAAAACTCTTTCCATACCGTATCTTTTTTGCATCATAGATTTTCCCATTGTTAAAAGATATGAATGAAATTTCTTTCAAACTTGGATTGGGAAATAACATGGAGCGGGACCTGCCCCATTCTACATATATATTTTTTTTAATCAAAATTTCCTAAGACCATAAGAGGCTAGCCTTATGTTTGAGGGAGAAGCCCTTAGTATTAGTATATGAATACATGTAATGCTAGATAGTGTATGTCCTTAGCTCCAATAAGATTGATGTACATTAAACATTTATTGTAAATGGATAAAAGTACATAATTGATTCATGTTATACTTGGTGTGTTTCTGTGTAATTACCCTTAAACTGGACACTTATGAGACTCGTGTTAGTCCATAATGTTTTCAGCCATTGGATAGACTTGGGAAAGTTTATCCTGCCAAGGCTGACACTAATGTGCTGACACTAATGTGCTGCCAAGAAGGTTGGGGTGGCTTGTCTCAGCTGCCAGGGTTAGACCCGAAGCATATGTAGTGTGTGTTTGTTTGAAACACTGAACCCGGACCATTTTCCAGTTATGCCCTGGACTTTGGAGACTAATGGGCAAAATTAGAAAATTACACCTAACCCCTAGACTCGATTATGGTACTGCACTGGGTGTCGGATTGGGCTGTCTTTGATATGCCAATCAGTGAGATCCTTAGTGAGATCATAGTGACAGGATCAGCCCCGTTGTCGGACAAAGTGAATGATCGGGGCTACACTCTCTCTGATGAAAACCAAAATTGGTGATAGTTGATTTCAAACTTGTTTAAGATTTGTTTTGCAATAGAGGGAGAGGTCCTCCCTTGTTAGGCAGTGTTTGATCATTAAGGGCCGAGAGGTTAAGTGTAAGACAATTTAGGACTTTTATACCTGAAGGGCTAATCTCACTTAAGACCATTGTCCTTGGGCCTTCATAAGATGGCTGGACTCAAGGACCATTTAGTGTAAATGTTGGGCCCATTAAGAGCCCATACTGATGGACTCAGGGATTCACTGTGCTTAGCAATGAATTTGGCCAAGCTTTATCACAGAAGCTAGGCTGAACCCATATGGATTTTGTGAGATTAATGTTAGGGTCCCACGCCATACAAAGAGATCCAAGTTAGCCAACAATTAATAAGGGACGTAAGCCACCTCCTTAGTGGACCTAAAGCCTAAAGGTTAATTGGATTAATCAGGTGTCACATGACATCTTAACTAGTCATGTGACATGGGCGAATTTGGATAGAGATATGGTATGTATGTATGTATGTATGTATGTATGTATGTATGTATGTATGTATGTATGTATGTATGTAGAGACTCAATTAGGCTCGCAACCCTCATGAACAAAGCTTTATTAGGCTTGAGCTCAGCTCAATTAGCAAATGATCCTTTAAAATGGGCTCGAGCTCTGCTCAAAGCTTGGTTTAAATTGAGCTTTTCATGAGTTGAGCTCGAATAGCTCATGAAAAGCTCGACTCATTGCCACCCCCAACCACTGAAAAGGATAAGGCTACAAAGAGAGGCTCCGAGGTTGGGGCTAGTTAGAAAAGGGTAGAGGATGATAATACAAGGAAGAGGGTTGGGGTTGAATCTGCCCAAAAGAGGGGAATGGAAATGAAGAAGCCTTTCGAAGGGGGAAGGGATGAAAGGCCCCCAAATAAGATGGCTATCAAGCCATCAATTCATGGGGCTTCGTGTCATGATGAAAGCCCTTTTGCAACTCCAGCCTATCAGCAAGTGGTGCTTTCTACCCTAACCACGTTGTCGAAGGATAACGAGTCGTTCATTTGTTGAGCTCCTTTCCACCCTACCTGGAATCTGAAGAAGAGTGATACCATCTCGAAGGAAGGTGTTGGCCAACATCTTACAATAGGGATAGTGCTTCTCGTCGACCATCAATATTGGCTGACTTCAAAGGCCTATCTTACTTGGAGGGGTTTGAGCTATGTAAGGGGCAGGTGATGGTTCTTATCCTTGATTTCGATGTCAACATTTTGGACCTCTTCACTGAGGCCAAAAGCCTAAAGACTGTTGGGAATGGGTAGTAGACCATGACAACAATGTCCAGCCTAAGGTTCAAGGAGACAACATCCTTCGGAAGACGATGGCGACCGGGGCTGAGGGGCATACTAGGGATGCCTAAGTTTAACTTTCTTAAAAGTTGTGATGGTTGGGCCTACTTGGCCTGATGCCCAAGCTTCATCAAAGAGATTCAATGGAAGTAGAATTTTTTTTGCTACATATGGTTGTACAACGTAGTTTTTCTTAATGTGTTGGTATTTAGACTTGTAATGCTCATAGTAGTGTAGGGCATTGACTTCCCGAGCCCCTTCCCTACATAATTAGTCATCATGAGCGGTTGAGGTGTTTGACCCGTAGTGGCTGATGACTATTTAAACCTTGGAATGTTAACATCTTAGTTAATATCAAGGTCCTGAGGTCCTTTGCTCGACCAAGATGACCTGTTAGGCATGTAACCACTTAAGGTTGTATGCTTTAAGCTGTGGCCAAGGTCATATGGTGAAGATGAACACTTTCTTTTTTATTAAACTTAAGCACATCAGCTTACATCAATTGTAATACATTCGGAGGTTTTCTAAGTTCTTAGTGAGAGGCATTGATCTTCACAATTAGGGCTGAGTTTTCTCATGTCAAGCTTTGCAACAGTGAATTTTCTGAGGACGAGGTCACCTTCCTTGAATTGGCATTTCATAACTCGAGAGTTATAGTATCGTGCCACCCTCCGTTGGTAGGTTGCAATATGATTTGTGCTTATTCTCAAACACCTTCTAGTATGTCAAGGCTACCCCAGAGTTCCTCATTATCAGCTTTGACATAGGCTTCGGTCCAAAGTGTTGGCTTGTGGATCTCTACTGGGATGACTGCACTCTTCCAAAGGCAAGATTGAAGGGGCTTTGTCCTATGGCTATCTGAGGTGTGGTTCTGTAAGCCCACAATACACTAGGAAATTCATTTGCACATAGTCCTTTGGCTCTGTCTAGTCTGGTCTTTGGGCCGTCAAGGATTTTTATGTTGGTGACCTCGACCAGGTCGTTAGTCTGAGGGTAGTCGATCGAGGTGTAACACTACTTTATCTCTAAACTTGTGCACCACTCCCTAAATTTGGAATCATCAAATTGTTGGTTGTTATTAGTGACAAGCTTGTGAGGTCTGCCAAAGCGACAAATGATGTTTTTCCAAAAGAAGTTTTGTATGTTCCTCGTCGTGATAACTACAACGGGCCCAGCTTCCACCCACTTGGTCAAGTAGTCGACTACCACGATCAAGTGATTGTGGATGTCCTTTGACCCATTAAAGGAGGAAAGGGATTGTGGATGTCCATCCCCCATTGCACAAAGGTCCATGGGCTGCTGAGGTAGGAGAGTATTGTGGTATGCCGATTGGGCATGTTGGAATGTCACTTGCATGGGTCACATTTCTAGACTAGTTGGATGGCATCTTCTTTCATGGTAGGTCAAAAGTATCCTTATTTGAATTCTTTCTGTGCTAAGCATAAAGGCCTTCATGTATCTCCCTTAGGACATAGTTTCCCTTGTCTAGACGTAGGCATCTAAGGTAGGCAACGCGAAGGATCTTCTATAAAGCTTGTCCTCCAGAAGTTCATACAAAGTCGATTTACATGTAACCTTTTTGGCTTCATTCCTATCATCGGGCAATTGTTTATGGTGCACATAGGTGAGGATTCAGTTTATCCAACATGGCTCCCTTTGGATTAGGCACACTTGCTTTTCTTCAATACTAGGGCGAGATAGTTCTTCAATGTGAACAATGCACCGAGGTCCAACTCCAAGGAGCTAGCAAAATTAAAGAGGGCATCAACTTAGGCATTCTCCATCCGTGGCATTTGTTGTAGAGTGAAGTGCTGAAATTTTCCAATCCGATAAGCCTATATTTTTATATATTTTCATACCTCTAACTTGATTATTTTGGTAATAATGTTTTTGGAATTAGCATGGTATTGCACTAATTATGATGAAATTGTCTTGCAAGATGACTTGGAGCATAATTGTGCAATTTTAAGGACGAATTCGATTTAATTGATCGAGATAATTATAGAGTAAGGACCATGCAACAATGATGCTCCAGGATGTAGCCATGAAGGAGATAATCCATTGAAATCGGATTTGATATGTATGCACAAGAATTGGGAAATTTCCGGTTTTGATATAGTTCCCGTATTTTGGGCATAACTTTCTGCCTACAACTCAGATTGAGGTGATTCAAACGTATAATTAAAGATAAGAGATAGGGATAAAACTCTTATGTTTATTACTCAACCTAATTCCACCGCCAACCAAGTGCAATTCGAGCTACAAGTTTCGGGTCTGGCAGTTGGCAACGAAAAAGAGATAGGAATTCAACTGAGATAAAGACTAAGAGACCTAATTTGTGTTGAATTAAGAATCTGCATTGAGAAGCAATTGAGGGGAGGCTGCATTATAAAAAGGATCATAGACTCAAAGCAAAGGGGCACATCCTTAGAGAGATTTCAGTAGAGAAGAGAAGAGGAAGCAGTCTCAGCACATCAGAAGAGAAGATGAAACAATTTCAGCATGCCAGAGAAGGAAAGGAAGAATCTAAATTCAAGAGGGAGAATGGCTTAACTATTGCACTCGTCTTCTACCTTCAAAGGCTAAAGTTTTCTTGTTATTCTATTCATTATTTGGTGTGTTCTTGCTGTGTTTGCCCTTTAATTTTCTTGAGTATGTTGAATTTAATGATGTCTAGCTAAATTCTTTTAGCTAGCGTTTATATGGATTTTGATCTTAAGATTATATAGTTATTTGTTTAATTCAATTCAAGACCTTTATTATTTGCATGAGGAATTTTTATTACTATGCTTAATGCTTTAAAATAACTGGTCAATCTTTTAATGATTTGATGATTCATGCATGATTGACCAAAGGATTGTTATGAATTAGATCCCTCGGCAATAAAAATCGCATGATAGACTATGATATCGAAAGATGATTAATTCATGTGTGGGAATCAAGGAAGCTTAGTGAGTCAAATCCCCTTCTACGATTAGAGGTTTCCAAAAAAATTAACGCTTATTTTTCCTTTTGACAACCACTTAGAAATTTGATGGTAGAATTGGATTAATAAATAATTAATATGACTTGAGAAAGCTTATTAATTAATTTAGGAAAATCCACCATCACATGCAAGTAACTTTAATATACCTTAGGGTAATTTCGGTCTTGAGTTGGATTAAATAGGTAATTATGTAACTTTGATTGAATGAAATCTAAACCCTACCTGCATTCATCCATCAATTCAATTTTTATTAAGTTCTTGGATTTGCATTAATTATTTTAGTTTTTATTTAATTGATTCACGAGTTCAACTTAGGTTAGATTAAAATTGATTTGGTATTGTGATCTAGTCTCTGTGGGATCGACATTTTTTTCATCATTATACGCACATTTGACTAAGGTACACTTGCCTGAATTAACTATGCATAAATCACACAACACAATCAACTCTCAGATTTTGCTCAAGTACTTGACCAGGGCAGGTCCTCTGGCCTCGTATTCTCCATTCACCTAGTTGACAACTAGTTGTGAATTGCTAAAGGCCTTGACTTGTTTTATCCCCAAATCTTTGGCTAAGTGCAAACCAACTAGTAAGGCTTCATATTTATCTTTATTGTTTGAGGTGGGGAAGCCAAACCAACATGCATATTCCTCTTTGTTATGCTCCAAGGTCAATATGATGAGGCCAACTCCACTCCCCTGCAGGTGCATTCAACCAGAAAGTCTGCTAGGACTTGGGTGTTGATTTTAGGTCTCAACTTGTACGTAGTGTGAAATTCTTACAGCTCAATTACCCATTTTGTTAGTCGATATGAGGTCTATGGCTTCTGTAGGATCTGTTTCAGAGGTTGGTTGGTTAGGACAACTATGGAGTGAGCTCTGAGGTTTCTGTAGGATCTGCTTCAACTTTTGAGTAGAGGTTACTGTTGGGAAAATAGGGTCACTAAAATATGGAAGATAATTTTGAGGCGTGTCTGAAGACACTATCTATATAACGTTATTTGCCCCCACTCAGTTCCATTGAGTTTTTTGTTGGGTTACAGGCAAATTTATTCCTAGGATACAATAGAGCCTTGGATGAGAACCTGCAACCAACAAAGTTAAAGATACTCTAAAGAAACCTTCTGTGAGATAGAAGTAGATTGAACAAAGAAAGACAATAGTGATTTTCGAAAAACTTGTGTGTGCATTTGTATGATTTATGCTCCTTAAATAATTTATGAAGAGTCACTGAGCAAAGGAAGGTGCTGGTTAAGAAAAGGCCCCTTGAATAGTCACAATTTCAAACATTGTGACTGTTGAAAAGGTAGTTAACAGTTAATGACTGTTAACTTTGAATAGTGCCTCTTGATCACATTTGATCAAATCGTGACCATTAAAACATCAATGGTCAGCCTCACACCAAAAGTCAAAGCCGCCCTTCGCGAGCCACGTGGGTGTGCGCCTCTAAAGCACCTCAATGGGCCGCACACATGCAAGCACGCACGTTGCGCGGTAGCAAGCCTCCATACTCTCCTATTTATTTCTAAGGAGTGTAAATAAGTTGCTATTTATAAAATCAAAATAAGTCATTTAATTTTCCAATGTGGGACATGTTAAAACATGGTTTTAGTAAGAGAAAAAACTATTTTTTAAGACATGTGTGTTTTTCATGTAATTGATCAATCAAACCCTATTAGAGATTAAAATCCAATAGTTACTAGTGCAAAGGTGGCTTTATCCACATCGTGGTATTTAGTCTTAGCATTGTGGAGGCCTTGTTGACATAGTATACCGGTTTCTGAATTCCATCATCTTCACGGGCTAGTATTAAACTAATTTCTTCATCGCTCACTGGCAGGTAAAGGTAGAGCTCTTCTCCTGGGTTTGGCCTATTCGGTAGTGGTGATGAGGTATTTCATTGGTTATCCATGGCTAGCAAGTTCATTCTTGAAGTTGAGCCTTTCTATTGGCAAAGCTTCTTTGTTCTTTCCTTTCAACACTGCTATGTAGCATGTTCTTGTTGTCTGTTGGTCACTTGGGACCACCCCGATGCCATATTCCATGAGGAACTTCATCACTAAGTGGTATGGAGACACCATCACCTTGAGTGCATGTAGGGTTAGCCGACCGAGAATGGCATTGTACGGTGAGCCGACCTTGACAACCAAAATTTTTATCGAGGTTCCACCCTTGTGAGTGGCAGGGTGATCTTCCCTTCTAGTTTTATGGCTGCCCCGAAGAAACCAACCAAAGCGACTTCGGTATACTAGACTTAATCCAAGGGTAGTGTCATATTCTCAAAGGCCTCGTAGAACAAAATGTCGGCTGAAGTGCCATTGTCCACTAGGACCAATGCATCACCATGGGGTGTGGTGACCCCTTTCACATCGTCGTTGGAGAAGGTGATAACCTCCTCCGGCATTTGTTTCTTTGGTGGCCTATGTCCAACATACATTTGTCAAGTGTAGGCCTTACGGGTAGAAGCACTTTCTCTATCGGATGTTGTTCCTCCAAAAATAACATTGATAACCCTTGCAACGGGCCAATTTGATTGGGAATTTGCTTGCTTGGAGGCTGATCCCGCCAGGTGTTCACTAGAGACGTAGTCCTTGAGGTGTCCCTATTTGATAAGGGACTTTATTTTGTTCAACTCGCTACATTCTTCTGTGTTGTAGACGACATTGTAGTGGTACTTATAGTATTTATCTTGGTTGCCCTTTCTAGGGTTTTTTTCATCTTAGTCGACCATTGCAAGTACTCTTGCTTCTCGACTTACATTAAAATGTGAGTTCAGGTAGCATTCAAGGGAGTGTAGTTGTTGCATGATGGCACAAGTGGCTTCTTTTCCTTTTTGCCATTGGAGCCATCAAACCTTGGCTCATCTCTATCTTTCCTCTTCCTTCTGGTATGCTCTTGGGCCGATAGGCGCTTGCTGGTTTCAGTTTCCTCAACATTGATGTATATTTGTACTCTTGCTAGGAAATTAGCGATGTTGCAAGGTGGTTACTTGGTGAGGGAGAACTTGAAGGGAGACGATAGGAGGCCATTGGTGGCGACGGCTACGACCACCACTTGGTCAAGGCCCTTGACATCAAGTGTTTCGATGTTGAAGCATTGGATGTAACTTTGGAGTGATTCCTCGGGCTTCTACTTTACGGCCATGAGGGCAGCCGAGGTCTTTTAGCACCGTCGGCTGCTAACAAAGTATGGCAGGAAGATATCTGCAAACTGGTTCCATGAATTTATGGACCTTGGGGCGAGACCTGAGAACCATCTTCTTGTGACACCCCTGAACATGGTCTGAAATGCTCTACACATCAGGGCGCCAGAGAACCCATGGAGAAGCATGATGGCACAAAAGCTCTCCAGGTGATCTTTCAAGTTAGTGGTTCTATCATAAGTCTCCAAGGTTGTAGCCTTGAAGTTCTAGGGGAGTGGCCCCGTAGTGATGGAATCGACAAAGGCTTCCATACAACTCACTGAGTTGTGGTTGTTGGTGGAGGCGTCGGCCCTACCTTCTTTCACTAGTCTTATTTCTGCTCAGATGACATCAAGCTCCACATGGATGTCGTGAAAACAATAATCATTCTCTGTAAATAGGACCTCAGCCTGGTTGGGTGTCTCTCTCACCCGAGAGAGGTTAGGATGGTTCAGAGAGTATCTTGAGTTGCCTAGATCCTACCCCCCTCCCAAGCTCGCCAATTGTTTAGATGTTCGTAGAGATGTGAAACTTGAGGAGGAGGAGGAGGAGCGAGATGTTGGCCAACCTCGTTTTGGTGGGAGGGGCTATGGTGCTCCTTGTGCTCATCCTTACCCCCATGTGATTGGAGGCAGCTTGGTCAATGGGGTGCTCCCTACGGTCATCTGTGCCCTTGTGATGATAGGAGGCCTCTCAGTTGACATGTCAGCTTGGGGTAGTGTTTGGAGGAGCGAGAGTGGTATCATCTCACCAGGCGGTTGCTGCTCTCGGATTTCGAGGGTTCTTGTCTGACCCTTCCTCTCAACCGCTGACTAGTTGACTGAATGGAAGACCTCCTGCCCTAGTTTTCCTATGAGTCAATGGGTTGGCTATTTTGGGGCTGACCTCCCATTGGTTGCTGCAAGTTTTCCAGTCCATTAGAGAGTTTGTCCAATCATTAAAGTAACATGCTAAACTACTCCATTTGAACAAGTTTTGAGGAGTGGGAGGGACATTGTCCTGATGGTCAACCATTTGTAAGGTAGGAAGTGAAGAAATTCAAGTGTGAGAGGGATATTTGTTTAGTAAATTGTTATGACACCAATTATTGCTACCAAATATGGAGAAGAGGGCAACTTCGTCACTCCTGAGGTAAAGAGGTCTAGGGTCCCACCTACAAGAAGTCAAAAGATGTACAAGTCCCTGGGATGTGGTCCCAGGGGTGAGAGGACTCCGGCGATCAAATTAGTCGAGGGCTCAAAGGAATACGAGGTCTCAGTAAGAAAGAGCAGTTTGAGAGTGCAAGTGTGCATAAGAGTGATATCTGAGGTCATGGGCCCTTTATATAGTCGGTGTTGCCTGGGAGTCAGTGTGGTGTGCGCTATGTAACAACTCCACATGTCGGACATCGTGACTATGGCAATTAATGGGAGCATGATCCACATGGTCGAGCGTTACCCTACCATTAATGGGTTGGGGAGGGCTCAGCTAGGCGTAGCATCCGCAATGAACACCTTTGCATTGATGACAATGGAAAAAGACAGTGGTGTCCCTATATGTGGCCAAGATGACGGAAGTACCCTAAGAAGTGCAACTTGTTGCTCGCTAATGGAGTGACCAATAATACCAATATAAATACAAAATGGTTGTGGATCAGGTTTGGATTGCACACCAGCCAAATGAAAATCAATTTGAATGGGTTGGATGGACCAATAAGACATTAAATTGGACCAATCAAGACTTAATGGTCCAAAGCATTTATTGGATTGGATTAGACCTGGTCCATTTGTAATGTATTTATATTAGACTGGGCTAGATTGAATCAATATCCGGTTCATTTGGTAGAGGATAAGAGTATGAGTGTCAATGCATCGAGTTTTTGTTGGACCCTATCTAAATTAATATGAATTTAAAAAAAACAAGCGATCCTCACATTGGACTAGACCAATTTAGAATGGTTCAAAGTATTCATCATATTAGATTGGATTTGATCCATCTATAATTGACTCATATTGGATCTAGTTTGTTGGGTTGGACCAATATCCGGTCATTGATGGCCCTAGTTGCAAAATAGAGATAGGCTACAACTAGCACTGCAAACATATCAGATTGGATTCGGTAAGGGCATATTCTATTCATCTATTAAGAAAATCCGATAAGGATCGGTTGGATTTTCAAAAGCATGATTCGAATTCAAAGTCGAATGTATTATCAAATATCCGATTTGATTAGAATTATATTTATATAAATAATATAAAGAATATATTATATTATTTATATAATAATATAAAATATATAATATATAATATTTCATAATTAACGAATCGGATCGGGTCACAGCGGATCAGATCAGCCAATATTTGAATTCGATCCATTAACTTAACAAATTGACTTTTTCTGATCTAATCTGATTTGTTAGGATCAAGAAGGATACCCAAATCTGCCTCTTAAACAGATCGGTATTGGAGTCGAACCGGATCTGATCCGACTTATTTGCAGCCCTAGCTACAACCTAAGTACCTAACCACCTAGGATGTATGGTTCAACTTTCATTCTTGTTCTTTCTTTCCAATAATAAAATTCTAAAATGGAAAAAAGTGGGTACAAATGAGCATAGTGAGAAAATGTTGCTATAAACCAAACACTTTTTTTTTTCAAGAAAGGGATTTTTTATGTTTTTTATGGAAAGAATGAGAATAAATTTTGAACCTCTTTAGTTATAAATTTCATTTTTTTATGGAAGGAATTAGCACCTATTTAAAACTAATTAAAAATAAACTAGTTTGTTGAATTGAGTAAATAACTGTGCAAACGAAGAGAAGAGGTTGGAAATTCGAAATATAAGAATGAATAAAATTGGTAATAGTATATTCAATGAAAATAATATATTAATAAGTCATAAAATATAATAAAACGCCATAAAATTGGGCCTCATACTGTTTATTTTCATTTTTCAAAGAAGCTATATATAGGTGGTCTTAAATTGCTAGCCTAGGTCTCAAAAACCGTTGGCATAGATTTTTATTGGAGGATGGCCAACATCCATCTGTTGGAATATTTTTTCACAATATACTACCAATCATCCGCTGGTAAAAATCTTTGCCGAGAGTTTATGAGGCACCATTATTTTTAAAGAATGAAAATTTGCAATGAGGCAACCAAATATCATGTCTTAAGTTGGCTTAAATTTATGCCATGAACACATTTTTCATTCTTAAATAAATGAGGCTCATAGCAAGAATTTTGTAACCAAATGCTCTTATATGATTCATTCTTGCTCATTATTGCTCAGAATTAGCAAGAATTGAAAGAATGAAGCTTTCCATTGAACCAAGCATGGCTCTATTCTCTCCCATCTCTTACTTCTTCCTCTTTCTCCACTCCCTTCCCTTTCTCCCTTCTCCACTAGCAGCAGGGGACAGAAACCAAATTCAATCAAACCAAAGGTGTAAGAATTTATTCCTACCCCTCCCCCCTCTTACAATCCTTTACCGTACAATAATATAAGGGATGTTTGAAACTGTAGCCAATTTTCAAAAAAAAAAACAATACCACATTGATCCACATAGGCATTTCAACAAATATCCATGTATCTCATTGTTTGGTTCAGCCAATTATTAAAATATCGGGCGTGCCTAAAAAATCGAGACCGTCTCCCCCAACGGTTGACTGATGTATTTCTTATATGATGCTTACCTGTCAACACATATATGAAAAACGGTGATAAAAATCACCTTACCAAACAGCATAATGTTACTCACTGCCTACATGGCAGACTTTTTTTTTTGTTAAAAACGGGTCTTGAAAACATGAGAATTTTTTTTAAATCGATCCCAAAAGGCACCCATGCTTCCAAACACCATGATAGTGAAGAATTAACGAGAAAAAGGAAAAGAATAAGAACGTGTTGGGAGAAATCCCATGCTATCAGGCCATCAGAGGCCCCTTTACGGCCGCTTCAAGCAAGTGCATCATGCTATCAGCAACAACGTAGTGTGATTGTGTGACAACAGTCAACAGTAACTGCAAGCACAGGCTGCTCAGATAGAAAGAAATCTCAATTCTCACATCTCAGTAGGAAGTTTTAATCGGCTATCAGAATCACACAACTTAATCTATCAGAAATTAATGGTGGAAGCTGCCCAGAATTGTTTTGCAAGCTAGTAGAATTTTTGTTTGTCCAAAAAGTTACTAAACTATGAATTGAGGACTAAAGATAACATGAAATAATACAAACATTTTACAGATTTTAGATATACCCGCAGTCGGTTCAAATGATGAAAAAGTAAAAACATCTAAATGCCTGTAAGGTCCTGAGAGGGCAAAATGGAATAAAAACGGTAAAAAAGGAAAACAAATAAGAAAATAAATATTAAATTCTACCCAACATGATATCTAGAAAATCTTTTTAAGTGTAGATAACACCATCAATTGGGCTGGGGTGCAGGACAACCGAAGCCACCTAACCTAACTGGAAGGAGGCGATGGTGAAACCACAAAGATCAAGTGTCTTGTCCACCCCTCTCCAGAGGGACAATCCCAATGAGTGACTAGGTCAGTTGGCATTATTTCCTATTTTTGCTTTCCTCCCTATCCTTATCTCGCTTCTTGTAGAGCCTTTCAAGAACACGCTTAGCTTCACACTGGGGGAAATTAGCAAGATCGTAGTAGTGGGGTGCTATATCAACTAGCCTGCAAAATATAATAAAAATAGTGATCAACATACCACCCCAAGAAAATATAAACCAACTGAACAAGATTACGATAAATGACAGTGTAACATAAATAATTTCTAAATTTTTTTTCCTTTTTAGGAGTAATGTAAGTTCAATTATGAGAACCTCAGGAGAAAGAACGAAAAGGCAATTATAAAGGAACACATGAGAAGAAGCGTTTCAAAGAAACCAAAATAGCTAGCTATGTTTGTCTACACAACGTACAAAAAAATGCTACTTACATTTCATTTTATCATATTTGGTCAAAATTGCTCTCCCTCAGACAATGTGTTCCCTTTTTTTCTTATTTTTTTGGCAAGTGGTGATAATGTCTGACACCCAACACGTCTGCCATTGCCTAATGGCCTAGAGCACGGAATTTCTATTTCCTTCTTATTCTTTATTTTTTACCATATTTCTGTATCTAAAATCAAAAAACATTAACACAGAAATTGTGTCAGGAGAAAGAACCATTAACACAATTTCTGTGAGATGGAAATGCCCCAGTTGACAAGGACATATCCTCAAGGTCCATTTTAACCATTGGTAGTTCTACATACCAAATGCCAACAAAATAAGACAAAAAAGTGACTAGGCATCATTAAGCAATTGGTCAAAATATAAAAGGATCAACCCGAGTAAAAGATGAGTACATGCCCTGACCCTAAACTCAAACATGATTGTATCATTTCAGGAACTTTTACTCCTATATTATAGGACAATACATAAGATGAAGGTACTCATACAAATTTGGAAATGAAGGTATTCATACAAATTCGGAAATGAAGGTACTCGTACAAATTTGGAAATGAAGCAACATACCATTCACCACGAACATCTGTAACTGTACGAATGAAATTTCTGCTGGTCAAGACATACTCATTGTAAATGACCCACTCTGGCTTGTGATCCAAGCAGTTTGAAGGATGAAGATGAACCACCTGCAAAGGAAAACATTGGCCCAAAGCCAGTGTCAAGGAAAACAGAAATGAAGGAAGCATATTATAGATGAACCTAATAAATGTATACCTGGTTATCTTTCACCGTCAAATAGTGGCCAGTACGCTCAAGGTGAGCTACCTGCATGAAATACCCAGCCAGCATGGCTTTTCTTATATTGACGTAATAGTCACGGCTGTTGAAATCTGTGCTGCATAGCTTCAGATTGAATCGGGCCATGATACGTACAAGCTGTTGCCTCACATTATCAGCAGCCTTGAGTGCTCTATGATTGACAAAGTTCTCATAACACCATGAAGGATCTTCATCTGCAATATCCCATTAAGGAAAAATTAAGATAACAAATATCGGATGTCAACCTCAATTTCATTGGTCATAAGATTTGATACTCACTGTTTTGCTTATATGCATGATACACATTCAAAAGCGTAAGGTGATCCCCATCGATGTGGCCAAACCGAGCTTTAGCTTCATCTGCAGCTTTCTGCGCCTCCCTAGGCCGGACAAAGCAATTGGGTACTAAAGAAAGAAATTGTTATCACAGAGGAGGCCCACGGTAGGTCAGCAGATGCATAGAGGCGAGACGACACCATTTGCTTCATGAGAGAATACTGAGAAACTGCAACTATCTACATCAGCACTTACATAAAAACTTCTTTTGGCGCATGCCAACCTGTGGCATGGAACCCGGACAAGGCAGTTGCTGATGACAACCTAATAGGACAAAGTAAACAACACTAAAGACATGCACATGTACTTGCATATACGCAAGCTCCATTGCATGCTCGACTTTTTACCTATCCACATAGATAAAGATTGGGCCTGCAGTATCCCATCCACAAGCACAACCATATGATATGCTAACAGTTTAGCATAAGACCACGTCTACCAACATGGATATGCATGCCCTGGTCCAAGAAGACCCACATCTATATGTAGAGGACTATAAGACTCAAGATGGAGGCAAAGAGAAAACATAAGCAAAAATGTGGAGTATGCATGCATACCTGATAGCATCGCAGAAATAGATAAGATCTCGTTTGAGCAATTAAATTCAGGACTAACAACAAGCATCTTTGACATTTGAGGATCCAAAGGAAATTCACTCATGATTTCTCCCAACTTTGTCAAGTTCCCATCATCATCCAGTGCACCCAAGTAGTTCAGTACCTCCAATGCTCTCATCAATGTCTCTGGTGCAGGAGGATCCATAAAATCAAAATGAACAAGATCATCAATTCCTAGTTTCTTCAATGTGAGAACGGTATTTGCAAGATTCGACCGCAGTATTTCTGGATATGTCTGTGGCTGAAGATCAGTATTAAAACTCTTCTCAGTGTAGAGTCTAAAGCATTTTCCTGGTTGTGTTCTTCCAGCACGTCCTGATCTCTGGTGGGCACTTGCCTTTGATATTGGTGAGACCAGCAAAGATTCAACACGCACTCGAGGATTATAAACCTTTTGCTTTGCAAATCCAGGGTCAATAACATAAACTATACCATCTATGGTAAGGGAAGTTTCTGCAATGTTGGTTGACACCACAATCTTCCTCCCACAAGGACCACCCTCCTTCAGTGGAGGTGGGGCAGGCTCAAATATCTTCTGCTGCATAGCTGGGGGAAGTGTAGAATACAGTGGCACAGCTTTGACAGGCCCTACTTGATCACCCAAATTTGCAATTTCCTTTGTAATTTTCCGACATGCATCTTCAATCTCCTCTTCTCCAGTAAGGAAGACAAGTATGTCACCAGAGGGCTCACACATGTGTATTTGCACTACTGTCCGAATAGCAGCTTCAAGGTAATCCCTCTCTGGCTCCTGTGTGTAAAAAATCTCCACTGGATGAAGCCTTCCAGGTACTTTCATAAGTGGTGCCCCATAAAAATAACCCTGAAATTTTTCGGCCTCAAGAGTTGCACTCATCACCACCAGTTTCAAATCAGGTCTGTTTTTCAGTACTTCCTTCAGAAGCCCAAATAGAACATCTGTTGCCAAAGTTCTTTCATGAGCTTCATCAAGAATTATTACTTTATAGCGTTCTAGGAGTGGATCAGTCATGGCTTCTCTTAAAAGCATACCATCTGTCAGATACCTGCAAGGCAATGGGAGAAATAAGTATACAGTAACCAAAGGCAGAAACATCTGCAACAACAGCATGGTAAGATACGGATTCAAAATAAATCATATAGAATTTGTGATTTTTGAGTAATTTCAGCATTCTGCATCAATTAAGTTAATAAATAATAAGGTATGGAAAAGAGCCTTACTTGAGAACAGTTTTTGAACTACTACAATCTTCAAATCGAATGCTGTAACCAACTTCTTCTCCAATAGTCACATCCATCTCTTCTGCAACTCTACGGGAAACAGACATTGCTGCCACTCTACGGGGCTGGGTGCAAGCTATCATCATCTTTCTGCGCTTATCTGGAGTCTCTATGTCAACAGACTCTAAAACAAACTGAGGAATCTGTAGAATGCCAATTCACTCTTAGTTAGATAATTGGACTCAATTAAATAAAATAAATTATTGAACTAAACCAATTCCAGTGTTTAAAACAAAACGGCCAACCAGAAAACTTTGGTCCCAATAATTACAGCACGACATTCACAGGAGATTTTCAGAAAAATGTAATATGATGACAACACTACATTCTATATAAGTGAAATGATGGATGAGGTAATGGACCCTGTTTTTCAGTAAAAGACCACGCCATCCCCATCATCAGAAAAATTGAATCCACCACGATGGAAATGCTCACATGAATATCATCACAAAATGTATGAACATATAGGTATTTTAACAATCAGGAATCGTAAGGTTAAACAAGAGTAGGAAATTATGGTAAGTGGCACTAGCCAACACGTTTTTTTGGGCGCAACCAACATCTGAAACCCTCAAAGTAAAGAAGAAATTGTATAAACAATCTTCTCACGTAATTCTTAATTTTTTCAATTATAAAGAAATGAAAATTCGAAATTTGATTAAAAATACCAAGAAAAGCAACTTCATAAATGAAGATTCAAGTTACTGACCTGAGTGGTCTTCCCACTACCGGTTTCTCCAACCAAGATTATGACCTGGTTATCCCTCAAAACTCGCAGAAACTCGTCTTTCTGCTGCCAAACCGGGAGCGTCTTTCTCTTTTCCAGGATTTCATAGTATCTTGGCGTGTAAGGCCGGCCATTCCATCTGTTAATGCCCGAGTTGTGCGCTAGGCCCCCATTACTCTTAACGATTTTGGCAGAGATTGAAGTCTCATCCACCACATCGAATAAGCTCACCTTTCTCTTCCTCTCCGTCCCCATTCCTCTTCCAAACGTTAGAAATCAAGAAACAAAACAGAATTTGCTAAACCAGAAAACCAAATTTGAGACGTTTGGATGATGTGAAAGAACAATACTTGATTGATCTCAAGTCTCCAATCAAAACCCTAGAATGGCACAGACTCAAGCTAAATTTGAGACACCTTCTGCACCAGCGCCACCACCGGTACCAACTAGTTTCTGTGCCCTAGAGATCGAACCCGCTACTCAGAAGGCGTCGTCGTGGCTGAAAGGAAGTTAACGACTAGGGCTTCTAACCTATATATACAAAGAAAAGAACTTTCTCGAATTAATCGTACTAGAATACTCAGTATCTCGCACGCACGGTAGTCGGTAGGTGGGCAAAACACAGCGGTTTTATTTGGATCGATAGTAAGTTTGGTCATGGCCCATGAATTGTTAGTGGATAACTGGCCCAGCCCAATTCGGAGGCTTTGCCCAATGGGAATATGGGGTTATTGTTAGGGTTAATTACTTTTATAAAAACCTTCTACATTTAGGAAAATCTTGAACTTTCCAAAACCTATTTTATACATACGTTATTGACCGGCCCCTTATAATATATACAAGACTTCGTTAATGAACCGTTTAGAACCGTTAATACCTTATTCTAAATTTTTTATAATACCAATATTGTCCCCATAGGTTTTATGACTAAAAACCAAAATCTAAAAAGTTTTGTGTTGAACAGAGGGATGATTGAACAGAACTGAGAACCAGTTCTATGATTAATACTTCCTGTTTTCTTTTTTTTAGCACCAATATTGCCCCACAGGTTCTATGACTAATACCTTGTTTTTTTTTCCTTCCTTCAACGGCTGTGGAGGACGATAGAAAAAGATTTAATTGGAGGATTGCTTCACTTCTGTTTTGCACCCAAGGCTACGTTTAGAAACAATGCAAATAAAATGTAAATCCCGGTTCAGGGTAAATTTGCATTTTGGTTTACTTTTGCCTATGTTTGGCAATATTACATTTAGGGGGCTTTCTTTTTTTGGATTTTGAGAAGGAGGAAAGTTGGTCAATGGGATTTTGGTTCTCATTGACCAAGAATTCCATCTTCATTTTTCAGATTAATGTGAGGACCAGGGAAAGTTTATTTTCTTAGGTGGGTAAATAACTTTCCCACCTAGGAATAAAGTTGCTAACACTTGAATGGGACAAAAATGCCCCTTTTAATAATGGATTTTTATGACTAAAATGGTCATTACCTTATTTACCTAAGAAATAAAAGAAAATGGGTAAATGCATTTACCCGGACAAGTAACTTACCGAAAAACGAACAGGGCCTTATGCATTGACAAATGACATACCAATGCATATTTACATTGATAATAAGATGTAAAAGTACATCAATAAAAAAAAGTAAATTTGCATTCAAGTGGGCTTTTGATAAAAAAAAAAGGCGTATGCTTTATTGGAATGAATGTTTGCATCCATTACAGCTAAAAGTCTATTTGGTAAGAAGGTAAATTTGTCGGTGCAAAACTAACCCAATTTTGCAATTTATATGAACCGTTTTACATTACATATTTGCATTCACACTTATTTGCATTGTTTCCAAATGCAGCCCAAGTGAAAGTTGGTGTATGCACTTTCAGAATTGGAAAAGGTGTTGAAAATGTGTTGATACCCTTATTAAACCCAAATCCTCCATTAGGTTGGAATCCCCTGTAGACCAGTTTGGATTTAGCCGTGGATATAAGTCAAGGAAGGACGGTGCTATGGCTAAGTAATGAATGAGACAAGGCTGGAGAGTGGAGAGTAGGCATTAAGCAATAACTATGAATGAAAGGTCGTGGGAAGGAGGAGGAGTTTCTATGTAGGTGGTTTTTGCTTATTATTGAGGGAGTTTCTCCTTCTTTGTTTCCTAGTACAATCCATGGTTATTCCACCAGATTGAGGTTCCAATGTGGTCCCAATTGAACCAGATTTATGTCATGGATAGGGCTCAGTTTCAATTGGCCCTCCAGAGTCTCCTCTTGTAATTAGTAGAGGCAATTGGGTGGTGAGGTAGGTTTTGTTCGGGTTGAGATTCAACCCAACTCATTTAACCCACCAATCCATTAATGACCTAGTTATATAAAATTAAATGAGTTAGGTTCAACCCAAACCCGCCTTGAGCCAATCCAAATCGTCTAACCCATTAACCTTATATTTATGTACTTAAAACTAAAAACTAACTCCCTTTTGATAAATAACTTAGTTATAGCTTGGTGGTAATAGTAATTGTTATTTAGTGGTAAAGGTTCAAATCACATTACATGCATATTATTTTTACAAGGAGAATAAAAGGCAATTAATCACTTGAAACCATTTAACTATGTTCAAGTTTCAGGTTTGAGAATAAAAGGCAATTAATCACATTAAGAGCGGTTGAACCGTTTGGATTCGGACCAATCCAGTCAGACCAGACAGGTTTAGTCAAATGGTGGATTGGCTCGAACCAATCCATTATCGAGTTGTGCATGGGTTTGGGACCGAGCCAACCGATCTGAATTGGGTCAAGGCAAGCAGTCCAAGTCAGTACAAATTCGGGTCGGTGTTGGTTCGGGTTGTGTAAGCTTGAACTGAACCGACTAATCCAAACCTGACCAAAACTAGAGGATCAAGTCAATTCAGGTTGGAGCATGCTAGTCCGAATCTTGGTCAAGTTAGCCCATCCATACCAGATCTATATTTGGGTCAGACCACATCGTCCCAATTCGGATTAGATTGACCAACCCAAATGGATCGAATCGAGGTGATCGGGTCAATTCATATTGAACTAATCTAGACTCGATTCAAATTTATTTAGATGCATGTCGATTTAGGCGGAGTGTGTTGATTCAAGGAAAAACTAATTTTAGTCAATAATTAATAGAAAATCAATGCATTAATTATAAATTATTTCACTCAAATGAAGAAAAAATGGCTAAGAAATTCATGCTTGTATCTTTAGTGGTTAACCCAATGTTATCCAAAACCTAACCTATTTAAATTGACCCAATGGGTGATCAACCCATTTCCAACCCACCAAGTAAATGGGCGGGTTAGGTGGGTTGGGTGAGAAATTGCCGCCCCTACTTGTAGTTAGAGTTGGAATTAGTCTCCCATTGCATCTCAAGTTTTCCAATGGAAAGATTCTTTATGGAGCCAACAACAATAGGGCCTACGTTGGATTGACGTTCTAATGACGTGGGTTGGAGATTTGGTGTTTGTAGCATCAAAGAACAAGAACAAGAAGAAAGAAAGGAAGGAAGAAATGAAAAAGAAAAAAAAAAGAAAAAGAAAAAGAAAGAAAGAAAATAACATATTTTGAAAATTTAATGAGTATTTAAGGATATTTTTGTCTTTTACTTTTTATCTATTAGGCTTAACCTTTGAAATGTCAACAAGGTATATATAAGTAGATTTTGAAAGTTTAGGGAAGATTTATAGTTTATTAAATATATAGGTATATATAAGTAATTATCCTTTATGGTTATTGATGATGCACGATTTGCTCATTCCCTCATGTCTGATGAGGTGGCTCGAACTAAGTCCAGACTTGACGACACCAAGTTGTGATGCCGAGCTGGAAGTCCAAGCTGAGAGATTCTGTGAAGAGAAGTAGGTTAGAGTGCCTGGGTATATTTTACCTAGGAAAACACTCTAATGCTTAAGTCAGAGAGGGGATTTGATGAGAATCCTTGAGAGAGTTCAAGAACTCTAGTGAACCTACCTTTTAGAGTGCCCCCGGGTTCTTTTTATAGTTATTGGGTGTTCAGGTGTCATTAACCAACGTCTTTGAGCTTTCTGCGGAGTTGTTTCCATAGTTTGAGGGAATGTTGGGTCGTTAATTGCTAAATTCACGTGGCGGTTACAGGTCACCCGCGGGTCTCATTGCGCATGGTTCGACGAGTTGTTCCTGTAGTCTCGGTAACGGTACTAGATTAGACATGGCGCGCGGGACAGTTTTGGGTGAGCTGTCGTTGTCGGTGGGCCGAGCTCGCCTCAGCTCGACCACGCACCTGTTATAAGCTGCCACGTGTTGAACTGGTGAGCTGTCTTATTGATTTGGACGTTGTGTTGCTGACAACGTCCACGTGTCCACCGTCAAGTGGGTTGACCAAAATATCCCTCATCAATTGCCTCCCACTCTCGAGTCACTATCTAGTAGGTGAAGAGAGTAGAAGTTCCTGGGGCATTTTTGTTTCGACTTGCTTTTGTTCTCAGGTTTGGTTTGCCTTTTCAACCGGTCTGGTTCAGCGCAGCTGGTTCAGCTTGTTCGGCTCGGTGCGGTTGATGAGGTCTACTATCGTGAGATGGTGGGCTTTTTAAATTTTGAAAACCCGTGCCATTTCCTCTTTTCAAATTTTTGCGATTGGAACGCTAACAGGTTTAGCGTGTGCACCTGCCTGCAACTGTCAACAGCCTGTCAAGTGCAAGCGCCACTTGATTGTGGGAGACATGCTCTTCTCACATTGCTTCCAAATCTAGGCCGTTGACTTCTTTCCTGTGAGCTTTAAATATGGGGGCCCTCGAGTTCCCCACTTTGTCACTGTTCTTTGGATTTTCCTGAGGATAGGTGTGTGGCGAGAGTTTTATGTTTTTTGTGGTTGAACTGCTGAGGTGAACTATGTTCTCTGTGGGCAAGCTGTATTTTCTTCCTTTACCAAGTTCGGCGGCTGTCGTTTCGAGTCCTTCCTAGCGTTCTTCTAGTGAGTACTTCATTCTCGACATGTCTCACAGTTCTACTGAGAATAAAGTTCATTGTAGTGGGTCAGGGGAGGAGTCTAGCTCCTCTGATGAAGAGTCTTTTGAGGTTTTCTGTGATGGGGCTTTGGTAGGAAAAAGGGAAGAGATTGAGGCTACGACAAGTTCGTTTGGGGGGACCCAGTTGTCAGGGGAAGAGATAGTAGAGGTATGTCATAGGTATGAGGTCCCAGACGAGTACTAGTAGATCGTGCCTGGTCCTGGTAGCTATCCTTGGGAGCTTGTTCATGAGGGGCAGTCTTGAGGCGTTATCAAGTGTCTTTAGGCCAACTTGCCCCTAATGGGGTTAGGACACTGATTGGGTTGATAAGCTTGTTCCATCACCATGACTTTCCTCTGAGCATTGAGGCCTTCTCGGCTTTGGTGCACATGAAGCGGGTTCTGGGTCCCTTCTGTTTCTATCTTCCCTTCCGTAGTGGGAAGAAAATTTTTAACTTTCCCAACAAGATTAGGAATTGGAGGCAGTGATTCTTTTTTCTTGAGAAGCATGGTGACAAGGGCTGCGGTACTACCTGGTACAACAGTCCTGAAAAGGTTCCTGAGTGCAAAGATGACAAGCTGTGGGCCGCTGTTCAGTAGTTCGTCCGAGAACGTGTTAGTATTGAGGATTTTTTGGCTGAGTTGATGCTTGTGCTGGCAGGCCTGAGCTGGATAGGTGGGTCGAATGCCTAGCCACTTATTGTACATTCAGTTCAGGTCGCTTGTCTATTCATTTCTTCCTTTTGATTTGGTAACTGATACTCTTTGCTTCTTCTAGGTATGGTGAACTTGGCTTCCATGATGTCTACTAATGTTGAGCGGAGGTCTGCCTGCAAGAAGCGCCAAGCTAAGCGCAGGCTGTCGAGGGGTGGAGCTTCTTCTTTCGGGACTCCTCCCATTGTCGAGTTGGAAGGGGAGGGGGACCCGATGCTTATAGAGTAGGATTCTTTTGGCCCTTAGCCTGTGCGAGAGGTGGGCCCTTATCTCTCCGAAGTCTCTCCTTTTATTCCCTATATTCCTGACGTGAAGGTGATTGATCGGTCGAGTGATACCCGGGTGGCACTTCAAATCGGTAGGTGCATTACTCTTCCAGTGAACATGCAGCGGATTGTCGAGATGGACCTTGTGGAGGTTGTGGCTCAGATGACCCAATGTATTATACATGTGCCTTCTCTCTCTTCCCCCCCCCCCTTTTGTGGTGCCTTATTCCTGTCTTTCCTTTTGTAGGCGAACTCTTATGGACAGACATTGCCGGATTGTGCTTACTGCAACCAGAAGGAGCGAGCTAGCCTACAGACCAACGTTGGTTTGCTTAATCCTAAGGTGAAGAAGTTCAGGCTGGACTCGAAGGGGGGTGTCTAGAGCATCAACGGTTGTAGCACAATCTGTCAGAGGCGAGGTCAAAGTGTTCCCAGAAGGAGTGCCCAAGGGCTGAGCAGGCAAGGGCAGAGGTGGTTGCTTCTTACTTGAAGTCCCCTGCGTATGAGAACCAACGGGCATTGGATGGTATCCCTGCGATGGAGAGGGGTTGCAAGCTGTATCGCCGCTATCTTAAGTCTCTTTTCCCCGACCTCGATGTCAACTCCGTTACTTCTCGAATGGTGTCGCTCGAGCTCATCACACAGGTGGACAATGAGCCACTGACCCTAGAAGAGGAAGAGGGGTTTGAAGGGGAAGATGGTGAGGAGGCTCAGGATGATGCTGGTGGTGACGAGTAGCCTACTTCTCAGCTCGTCTGAGGAATCTGTGGTGGTCTTTAATGATTCTTCTCAGTTGTTCAGAGGGCTTTATGCTCTTGTTAAGATCTTGGGGACTATGTGTCGTATTGTCTGAACTAATGAAACCATTTTTTCTCAGGCAGCCACTTGGCCTGCTTCTTGTAGGGGAAAGAGTTTTGGTTCCTCATTTTTCCTTTTTTCAGCATTAAAGGAGTTTGTTTCTTTCAATGTTCTATGCTTGTCTGTTCTGTGTGACTAAGCTGTGTTGTGTTATTTTAGGCTTATCTATTGCCTACTACTGGGCAAGCTGATTTTCGGTGCTGGCGAGCTATTCGACTCCCCATTTTAGGCATAGTACAAGCGTAGGTTGTCTATATTCCATGCCTGGGGAACCATTTTGCCTCCAAGTGTCTCAATTTCGTAAGCATTCCTACCGAAAATTTTAGAGACTCTATAGGGAACTTCCCAGTTCGGACCGAGCTTCCCTACTCTAGGTTCAGGCATCATGATTTTCCTGAGTTACATTTTCTGACTTTAGCATTATAATATTGCGCAACACACTATTGGTATGCCACAGTATGAATGTGAGCGAGTTCTCTGGTTTCTTCTAATAGGTCTAAGTTGGCTCGCAACTCTTCCTCGTTTAATTTTTTGGTGTATACCTCAGATCGCAAGGTTGGGATTTCTATTTCTATTGGTATCACAACTTTGATTTCGTAGGTTAGATTAAACGGCGTTTCACCGGTTGCTGTTTTGGCAGTGATCTTGTAGGCCAATAGCACGCTGGGTAGCTCGCCCACCCACAATCCTTTGTCTCGAGACAACCGAGCCTTGAGTCCTCGTAGTATTGCTCTATTGGTAACTTCAGCTTGCTCATTGGCTTGGGGCTGTGCTGCCGACATTTCTACCTTATTCCCATTTGACCGCACCAATCTTGAAACTTAATGTCTTCAAACTGTTTTCTGTTGTCGGAGACTAGTACTCTTGGAAAGCCAAAACTGCACACTATACTCCGCCAAAAAAAATTTTGAACGCTGTGAGCTGTTATTGTTACTAAAGGTTCCGCTTCCACCCATTTGGGGAAGTAATCCACGACTACTAACAAAAACTTCTTTTGTCCTTTAGCTGGTGGGAAGGGTCCCAGCAAATCTATGCCCCATTGCGCGAATGGCCACAGGCTAGTCAAATATCTTAGGTCGGCGGCGGGTTGACGTAGGATGTTCGTGTGTTGTTGACATTTATCGCACCGTTGGACCAGCTTGGTTGCATCTGCTTTCATGGTGGGCTAGTAGTATCCATGCTGTAAGGATTTCTGGGCAAGGGCCCTACTCCCCAGGTGTCCTCCGCAAAGGCCCTCATGGATCTCGTGTAAAACTTGGCTCGCTTCAGCTCACCTTAGGCATCGTAAGTAGGGTAATGTGAAGGATCTCCTGTAGAGCAGCTTACCTATTATCACGTAGTGGGCTGCCTGTCGTTTTATTCGCCGAGTTGTGTTCCTCTCTGTTGGTAGCATTCCATGTTTTAGGTAGTTGTAGATTGGGTCTGTCCAGCTTGGCTCTGCGTTTGTGATGCTAGTGATTTCCTCACATGCCCTTTCTATTGAAGGGTGAGGTAATTCTTCTATGTAGATAGTTTGTTTTGTTGAATCAATCGTGCTTGCAAGTTTACAAAGGGCATCAACCTCTGTGTTTTCCGATCTCAGAATTTGTTGGAGATACCATGAGTCAAAATTGGGGAGGAGCTCTCTTACTTTGGCGAGGTATGCTGCCATGGAGGGCTCTAGTGCTTCGTAGTCCCCGTTTACCTGATTTACGATGAGCTATGAATCATTACATATGACTATTTGTCCAGCTCCCACTTCTTTTGCCAGTGCTAAGCTTGCTACTAGGGCCTCGTATTCAGCCTTGTTATTCGATGCTCGGAATTGAAACCGAAGCACGTATTCTAGCTTTGTTTCGCAAGGTCCGTATAGTATTAACCTAGCTCCGCTCCCGCCCGGGTTGGATGAGTCGTTTACGTGAAGTATCCAGGGCTCTGTATCCCAACTCACTATCTTGTGAGGTGGGGGCGCCAAGTTGGCTGAAGCTCTAGCTTCTAGCTCTACTTGTCTGGGCGATGGCGAGCTGAAGGTACACTCGACAAAGAAGTCTGTCAGGACTTGCGCTTTTATTGCCGCACACGATTCAAACTGGATATCATATTCGCTGAGCTCGATTGACCACTTGGTGAGCCTTCCTAAGACCTCAGGCTTTAGGAGGACTTGCTTCAAGGGTTGGTCAGTTTGCACCACTATGATGGGCTTGGAAATAGTGTCTTAACTTTCGCACGGCTAATACCAATGCAAAGGACAACTTCTCTATGTTGTGGTACCTTGTTTCAGTGGCGTGGAGAACCCTACTGACATAATATACCGGTTGCTGTACTTTGTCTACCTCCTTCACAAGGACTAAGCTTATCACCTCGTCACTTGTAGAGAGGTAGAACTTGAACTTGTCCCTCTCCTCTGGCCTGGTCAACAAGGGTGGTGAGCTAAGGTATCGCTTCAGTTTGTCGAAGGCGAGCCAGCATTCTTTAGTCCACTCAAACTGAGTTCAAACTTGATGAGGTGGCTCCCTGGTGTCTGATGAGGTGGCTTGAACTAAGTCCAGACTTGACGATGGCTAGCTAGAAGTCCGAGCTGAGAGATTCTGTAAAGAGAAGTAGGTTAGAGTGCCTGGGTATATTTTACCCAGGAAAACACTCCGATGCTTAAGTCAGAGAGGGGATTTGATGAGAATCTTTGAGAAAGTTCAAGAAAATGATGAGTTATAGCCAAAAGGACTTTATGAGATTACTTCTTGCAACTTGAGGATTTGGATTTGAGTTAAAGCCAAAGGTTAGATGACGTGCTCCCGTGCTTTAAAAAATGATGAAGATTTTTTTCTTCAATTGAGCTTTGAAAGCTTGATCAAAAGGACTTGAGATGAAGCCGATGGTGAAATGACGTGCTCCCGTACTTTAGAAAATGATGGAATTTCTTCCTTCAATTGGGCTTTGAAAGCTTGATCAAGAGAAGGATTCTACAAGACTTCAAGAATGTTGTTGCTATTAAGGATTTGATTAGCTCTCCTTACACTTTTTAGAGAGTGAAGGGTTGTAATTACTACCATTCTTGGAGAGAATACTTTATCATCCATTATTTTCTCTTCAATTATTGGATAATTTCCATCTATGTGAAGGTATTCCTTGATTGACTAGATATTTCGTTGGCTCTAGTTACCTTTCATAAAGAAGAGAGTTGGCAATTTACCATTTCTAGAGAGAATGATTTTTTATCAATTATTCTCTCTTTAATTATTGACTATATTTCCATCCTTACGACTTGAATGGGTTCTAGTTGGATTATTTACATAAATCAATAAGATTTGTAATTTAAATTTGAGTTTGAATTTGAATTTAAGTCTGACTTCAAAGTAGATCCCAAATGGACCCTTCCACCATGCTAATGGATTTGTAATAGGAAAGCCCAAATGTTATGCCCATGCACATATTTGAGAGTATGGGGTATGGTCCAAATAGATTAGTCCATACTAAAGCCCATGAGCAAATTTGATTTTATGGGGGTAGGGCTCATTTTGGAGCCCATGAAAATTTTAATGTCTACAACTGGTTATCTGTTCTCTTTAGGTATCATGCCTTTTGATATCAAAGTCAGACAAAAATAATGCTAAACCTACACCTAAGTTTAGGGATTGTTAACCAATATGCATGATAATGGAAATAACATGTACATCAACAAAAACAACAAACTCATGGAATCAAGCTGAACACAACCTTATTCTTCATTATTATTATTGTTGTTGTTGTTTTATTTTATAAAGTGGAAATGGGAGAGACATAAAGGGGGGGGGGGGTAGTTCTTTGCCTCTTTCCCATGCATAACAAAAGCAAATAAAATCAAAATAAGAAACTAACCCCTACTCTACTACTAGAAGAACCCTCAGGTTGACAAGCCAATTTGCTATTGCATTCCCCTCACGAAAATACTTGCATATACTAGAAGTTGAGATGAAACCTTCTATAAATATTGTAGTAGCCATTAACGAGAAAGTTGATGTTCCAAGGATGTTGATTCCACCCTTTAAACAATTGATCACAAGCTTGGAATCTTCCTCAATGATGACATCATGTCTTTAAAACAACCTTACCAAGAGATGGGCTTCACTACAACCCAAGCTTCGCCTACATATGTAACCAATATCCTTATTTATCTTGGAAATAACTAGCCCTAAATGATTTCTAACTATAATACCTATTATAGTTACCCCATCACTTCTTCTAGAGGCATCAAAATTAATTTCAATTTTACTTATTAGGGGGGCTCCAATTAATCCACATATTGCCCAACAATTAAAATGTGGGAGACATGCATTTTTAAAAATCCTATTATTCCTATTCTTCCAAAGTTTCTGAAGCATGCTTACCATGTGGCAGTACCAAAAAAGTGGACACTAACTTCCTTTAAACTTCAAATCCCCCTTTAAACACTTCACACAACTAATCCGACACCCCCTAAAGACTAGGTACCCTAAAACCCTGGCCTGCCAAATTTCTCCTCAATACTCCTTCATTTGCCCCTTGATCAAAGCAAGAAGCCATGATCTCATAAATCCCCTAAATGCATGTCTCTTTAGACCCACTTGCCCTGCCAAGTGCGCCGAGTCCGGGACCCTAAAAAACCCGCCCTACCAAATTTCACCTAAAAACTCCATCCCTAGCCTTCAAACCAAGGTTTTATTTCACAAGTTGTCATTTGCTTGCGCAACTTTATTATGGTATAGCATCAACATAGTAACCTTTCCTGAATAAATCCTAGCCACCCAAAAGTTGCTAACCTTGGAACTGAATACTTATTTGTTTTCAACTTTATTAGAGCACCCCCAAGAACTTAAAATATCCAAAACACTCCTTACTCTTCCTCCTACCTAGAATACCCCGAAAATTTACTTCATTTAGACCATTTTACCCTTAAAAACCCATAAAATACCCAAAATACTCCATACCTTTCCTCCTACCTAAAATACCCCAAAGTTCACTTCGTGTAAACCATTTTACTCTTGAAAACTCATAAAATACCCAAAATACCCCACCTTTCCTCCTACCTCAAATACCCTGAAACACACATCGTTTAACTATTTTACCCTTGAAAACCCTTAAAATACCCAAAATACCTCACCATTCCTTTTGCTAGAATACCCTAAAAATATCTAAACTACCCCTACTTAAGCCCTATAAATAGGGGATGGTGGGGAGACCCAAGGCATCGAGTCAGCTTAGGGAAACGGTCCCCTTCACCTAAATACTCTTGCCACATCAGTTGAATCTTGCATTTTTTGTTTTAACCTTTTTCTCATTTTTACCAAAAAGGGAAGGGAGGGAGTTTTCTTTTTCAAGCCCCTTCCCTCTCCATCGTTCTTTCCAAAAAAAAAAAAAAAAAAGAAAGGAAGAGCTTGACGTTGTAGAAGGTCGCATCCTTGGCGTTCATGGAGGCATCCTTTTGAGTTCTCCAATCAATATTTACCAAGGTTTTGTTTATGATTTTGAAAGAGTTCATCATGAAATTTGGCACCATATTAATGGTAGAGTTTTTTTTTTTTTTTTGGTATGAGAATATATTACAAACAAAGAAATAAAAACACAAAAAAAGGAACAATACAGGAGACACCTATCAACCAAACCATGAGAGAACTCCAAGAAGAAACTACTCCAACCTTACCTTTCGAAGCAAGAAGGGGAGACAACCTGTTTTGATTTTGACTTACCAAGGTAAACTTGAAATTTAGACTTGATAAATTGTAAACATCGTTCAAGATCGGTCAAAAATCAAGGGAACAATCAAAGATTTTAGAGTATCATGTAAATATCATTCAAGATTGATGAGCTTAACTATTGAAAAAGAATCATAGAGTTTCATGATATTCTTTACACCCCTACAAACAACAGCAAGGCAGCATTCTTTAATAGTAGAAATTTCAACATACTTTGTAGGTTTTGCTTTACAAGACCCATAACAAGATAGTAAAAAAGAATTAGAGTTATCTCTTACTACAAAACCATATCCACATGAACCAAACTTGGAAAAGCTCTCATTTATATACGCTTTACAAAAGGAACCCAAAAAAGGTCAAGATAATGAAACTTGATTTTGGTGATGACTATGTTGCCAACATTATATTGATTCTTGTTGGGTTCAGAACTTCATCAAATTGTTAACAGATAAGATGGTAAACATTGCATTAGGAATCACATTATTGAAAGCAAAACCATTTCTAGCCTTCCAAACCAACCACAACATAAGAACTAAATAATCCAAAGCATTAAAATTAGATCAGATATTTGAGGTTAGTTGTGATGTCCATCAACACCACCACCACTCTGCAAAAGAAGATAAAGAAGCCATATTGTTGAAAGTGAGGTTAAGTTTAACATCAAGCCAAGAATTATGTTCACAGATAAGTAAGGCATGGAGAATATTTTCATTAGCCACATTGCAAAGAGAGCACTTCTCATTTAACCTAATACCTCAATTGAATAAAACATGGTTAAATTTTATACTATTTAAAGAACATTTCCGACTGAAATGTTTTATCTTTGGGGGAACTTTAATCGCCTAATTTTTTTTCCACTGAGACAGACATAGTGTCATGGATTCTCTCATTATTTGGTGAAGCATTCAACCTAAACACCAGATTGTAAACATATTTGACAAAAAACCTGCCTTTAGTGTCAACACCCAATTTTTGCTCGGTTCCTTTATACATTCTTTTGAGACCCCAAAACTTCAAAACATAACCAGGTCAACCTAAAACTTGCTAATTGAGATCAATATCTAACACTAGGGTTGAGCATTTGGTTTATTGGATTAAAAATTGAATTGAAAACTGAATTTTAATAATATATATACTATATTATATATTATAACATATAATATATATTATGAAATCAACTTCCATTATATTATATATTATACATTACATTTTATATAGAAAAGTTTAGTTAATTCAGTTTTTTTGGTTAACCAAATTTTTAATTCCAAAAATCGAAACTGAAACCCAAATATTCAAAAACCAAAATAATTGATCCAAAAAACTAAAACAAAAATTTTGGTTCGGTTTTTCAATTTTAACTAAATAATCCCTACACCTATCTAACACTACATAGTCTTTGTACCCCAATTAGACACAACTCCTAGACTTAGGATATTATAGCTTAGTTGCACGTTGAATTTTGTGACCAAACTCTAAAGATTTGCCATTCATCATACCAACTTCCTATCCAATGGTTCTGATCTACGCAATTTTAGAACCTTGACTCCATAGAATCAAATTCAACACATCCATTTCCTCAAGGATAGTAGGATACAATCAACCTCAAATCTCACCACAAACCTATGACAATAAACCAAAAAAATGCCAGGGTTCCATTTCGATGGCCTTGAATGAATAAAAGTAAACAACTAAGATCTACAAATTATTTATTAGACTTAAACCTGTCACTTGACTCTTCATCTTAATCTATGTTCACATACCAAATTTCAACTCAAAATTCTCTTATTTAATTGTTCGATTAACAAAGATTCCAATTTGGTGCTTATGGTTAAATCGCACAAGAAGTTGTGGCTTAAGCAACCAAACCCCTCATTAACTCCAAAGAACTTCAAAATAACTCATGTATCCAATTTTAGCCTTAAATTCATTCATTTCATTCCAAAACAAGCAAGATTGTAATTTAAGTCTTTTTAATAGTTGATGAACCAATGGCTAAAACCTTAATTTGATCAAAATATTTAATTCACACCTCTGATAAAAGATCCATTTATTCCATCAGATTCAAGACATTCAAAAATACCTCTCACCAAATTTTATTCCAAGATTCCCTCATTTGACCCCCATCAAGTATAGATTTTGTCTTAGCAAATCTCATTAATTAGAGCTATTAGCCCTAAATCTCCATAATCTAAACCTCAAGTAATCAATCAGACCTCACCACCATACTCAAAGCCCCAAAAAACCCTAGTATGTCGAGTTTTGTAACCTAATTCATCCATTTGACCATTAAAAAAAAACAAGATTCTGTTTCAAGACTTTTCATCTATTGATAACCTATAAGCTAAAACATTGATCTGAACCAAATCTTTCCATCCACACCTCTGATCAACGGTCTGTCTCTTCCATCAGATTTAGGGCATTCAAAAGTACCTATTCACCACATTTCATCCCAATATTCCTTCATTTTACCTACTATCAAGTCAAGATTCTATTTTAGAAAATTCTATTGATTAGAGCTTACCAATCATAGATCTCCATAATCCAAATCTCATTTGATCAATCAGACCTCAACACCATGATAAGGGATCCAAAAACCCCAATATGTCAAATTTTATGACCTAATTCAGCTATTTGGCTATTAAATTAAAAGGATTCTATTTTTAACACACCAGATTAAATCGTCTCTTCATCTATTCTAACTTGAGACTTCAATAGGGCAGGGGTTGATGTCAGCCATATACTTGACCTACTAAAACACCTAGACCAATTAGACTAAAACAACCCAAAAAACCCAAAGTAACATTTCTTAAACTTGGAAAGTGATATATAGGCCTTTATGACCAATTCAAATTTAGGTTTTTGGCCATTGAGAAGTTAAATTAGAACTTAACATAAACATGCCCGAAAATAACCCCATTGGGCATGAGAAACCCCAGAAAAAATCATGGAAATTTGGGATTGATTGATTAAACCCTTAGAGATCCTCTAAAAAAGCCAGTTAGATTAATTTTTTTTTAGTCTTCTTTCATGTTTAAGCTTTCTTAAAGCCTAATCCTTACCAAGGTTACGTATAAAAGGTAAATCTCCCACTCTATCTTTTAGTTCATTAAGTTCATATTTTTTGAGTTTATTCTAGTTTTGGTTGCTTTAGTGCCAAGATCTTCGTTAGCTCGGCGTATTGACCCTTTGGCTCGAAGAGCGACTTGTAGTCCACTCAGCTCGGTGATTACAGGTAATACTGACTTAAGTTGACATTATTCCATGCCCGAGGTATTTGTTTCCGTTATAGGGTTTCGAGCTCATACATTCCTTCCCCGAGCACCCACTTTACTCGGTAGGGTCCTTCCCAATTCGGCCCGAGCTTACCAGCACCGGGCTCAACTACCATGACTTTACGAAGAACCAGGTCTCCGACGCGGAGGTTCCGCTTCATGACCCTGGCGTTATAGTACCGAGCTACTCTCTGCTGGTAGGCCGCAGTCCTAATGTATGCGATGTCGCGTACTTTATCAAGTTGGGCGAGGTTGGTGTGTAGCTCGTCTTCGTTTGCTTCGTCATCGTACACTTCTAGACGTAACGTGGGAACCTCGATCTCGGTTGGAATGATTGCTTCAGTGCCATAAGTGAGGTTGAAGGGAGTCTCGCCTGTTGCGGTCTTTACCGTGTTCCGATAAGCCCATAGTACATTGGGTAGCTCACCTACCCAGAGTCCCTTAGCTCGGTCGAGGCGTGCCTTCAGTACGCGGAGAATGGCTTTGTTCGTGACCTCCGCTTGATCGTTTGCTTGAGGGTGTGCTACCGAGGTGAAATTTTGTTGAATTCTCATATCTTTGCACCAGTCTGGAATTTAATATCCTTGAACTGCTTATCGTTGTCAGAGATTAGTATTCGGGGTAGTCCAAAATGGCACACTATACTCTTCCAGAAGAAGTTCTGCACATTCCACGCTATGATCATTGTGAGAGGTTCAGCTTCTACCCACTTGGTAAAATAATCAACTGCCACCACTAAGAACCTCCTCTGCCCTGTCGCTGGCGAAAATGGTCCGAGTATATCGATCCCCCACTGTGCGAAAGGCCACGGGCTGGTGAGATACTTTAGGTCGGTGGCAGACTAGTGGTGGATGTTGGCGTGCTTCTGGCAATTGTCACATCTTTTGATGAGCTCGATCGCGTCTACCTTCATCGTTGGCCAGTAGTATCCATGTCATAGCGCTTTTTGGGCGGAGCACGAGATCGGCCTCGGAAGGTCGCAAGCAGCGCAGATAAGGGAGGGTGTAAGATCTTCGGTACAGTCGTTCGTCTATTATGACGTATTTGGCCGCTTGACGCTCTACCCTTCTGGCAGCATTGCGATCTGTAGGGAGGGTCCCGTGTAGCAGGAAGCTCGCGAGCGGGTCAATCCAACTCGGCTATGCTTGAACGATAGGAGCGACCCCCTCTGCCCCCCCGAGAATGCTAGGCCGAGGCAAGTTCTCTGTATACACGGTTCTCATGGTATTATCACTGGTGCTGGCTAACTGGGACAGGGTGTCGGCCTCAGCGTTCTCAGATCTCAGGATTTGCTTGATGAAGTGAGACTGGAAGTCGAGCAGAGGCTCTCATACTTTGGCTAGGTAGGCGATCAAGGTTGGCTCACGAGCTTCATATTCGCTTGTAACTTGGTTGACCACGAGCTAAGAATCACTGCAGATGACGATGTGCTTGGCTTTTACTTCGTTTGCTAGAGCCAACCCGGCTATTAACGCTTCGTACTCCGCTTTATTGTTGGACGTTGCGAACTCAAAGCGTAACACATACTCCAGTTTCACCCCGCTTGGCCCATATAGAACGATTCCAAGTCCGCTGCCCTGCTGGTTGGACGAGCCATCCACGTGAAGGATCTAGTCGCTACCTCACAGTGCTCAAGTTCAACCGCCCTGGGAACCTCGGGATCATCCGACTTGGGGGCCTCGGGCTCGACCGGCCTGGGGACTTCGATGCTAAAAGTGCATTCCACGACAAATTCAGCTAAGGCTTGGGCCTTGATAGTAGTTCGCGGCTTGTACTGGAGGTCATATTTGCTGAGCTCGATGGCCCACTTTGTCAGCCTACCAGAGACCTTGGGCTTGAGAAACACTTGCCTCAGAGGCTTGTTGGTAAGGATGATGACAATATGAGCTTGGAAGTACGGACGGATCTTCCGAGCTGCAATTACTAGCGCATACGCCAACTTTTTGATCTCTGGATACCTTGTCTCTGCACCCTGCAACACTTTGCTAACATAGTAGATTGGTCGTTGGACCCGATCTACTTCTCTTATTAGTACCGAGCTGACCACCTCGTCACTTGCCGAGAGGTACAACTCCAAAACATCACCCTCCTTGGGTCGGGTTAAGACCGGGATACTGGCGAGGTACCTTTTGAGCTCGTCAAACGCGAGTTGGCACTCTTCGGTCCATTCAAAGCCTTTGCTTTTAATTGCCTTAAAGAAAGGCAGGCAGCGATTTGCCGATTTGGACATGAAGCGGCTCAGGGTGGCTATATGGCCATTCCGCCTCTAAACCTCCTTTAATTTCCGGGGTGGTCTTATATCTATGATTGCCTTAATTTTATCCGGGTTGGCCTCAATGCCGCGCCGGTTGATGATGTACCCTAGGAATTTACCTGAGGTGACACCGAAGGCACACTTGTTTGGGTTTAGCTTCATATTAAACTTATGCAAAATTTCGAAAACAGAATGCAAATATTTTATTAAATCATTTGACACTTGCCTCAGAGGCTTGTTGGTAAGGATGATGACAATATGAGCTTGGAAGTACGGACGGATCTTCCGAGCTGCAATTACTAGCGCATACGCCAACTTTTTGATCTCTGGATACCTTGTCTCTGCACCCTGCAACACTTTGCTAACATAGTAGATTGGTCGTTGGACCCGATCTACTTCTCTTATTAGTACCGAGCTGACCACCTCGTCACTTGCCGAGAGGTACAACTCCAAAACATCACCCTCCTTGGGTCGGGTTAAGACCGGGATACTGGCGAGGTACCTTTTGAGCTCGTCAAACGCGAGTTGGCACTCTTCGGTCCATTCAAAGCCTTTGCTTTTAATTGCCTTAAAGAAAGGCAGGCAGCGATTTGCCGATTTGGACATGAAGCGGCTCAGGGTGGCTATATGGCCATTCCGCCTCTAAACCTCCTTTAATTTCCGGGGTGGTCTTATATCTATGATTGCCTTAATTTTATCCGGGTTGGCCTCAATGCCGCGCCGGTTGATGATGTACCCTAGGAATTTACCTGAGGTGACACCGAAGGCACACTTGTTTGGGTTTAGCTTCATATTAAACTTATGCAAAATTTCGAAAACAGAATGCAAATATTTTATTAAATCATTTGAAAACTGAGTTTTGACGACCATGTCGTCTACATAGCATTCTATTTTCTTGCTGATCAATGGCTCAAATAATTTATTTACAAGTCTTTAGAAGGTAGCCCCGGAATTTTTCAGTCCGAAGGGCATGACCTTGTAACAGTACAGGCCTAGCTCGGTAATAAAAGCTGTTTTTTCTTCGTCGGCAGGGTCCATTCTTATTTGGTTATAGCCCGAGTAGGCGTCCAAGAAACTCAGCAACTCATGCCCTGAGGTTGCGTCCACCAGGTGGTCAATCTTGGGGAGTGGGAAGCAATCCTTCGGACAAGCTCGATTTAGGTCAGTATAATTGACGCACATGCGCCATTTACCATTGGCCTTCTTTACCAGGACTGGGTTGGCTACCCAGCTCGGGTAATGGACTTCTCTGATGAAGTCGGCTGCGAGGAGCTTCCCGACCTCCTCGCCAGCTGCTCTCCAGCGCTCCGGGGCTAAGTTGCGTTTCTTCTGTCTAACGGGCCTAACTAAAGGATCAGTATTTAGCCAGTGAGTGGTGATGCTTGGGTCTATGCTGGGCATCTCTGCTGCGGACCATGCAAAAACATCTAAATTTTGAATTTAAAAACTTACCAGTTGAGATCGCAGGGGCTCCTGAACTGAGGTGCCGATCTGGAGTGTCCGAGCTGGGTCCTCCGCCGAAGTGGGCACGGAAATAGTCTCTTCGGTAGGTGTAGCTCGCTCTTCTTATTGCTCCGTAGGTCGCTCCAGCTCGAGGTCGTCGACCACCTTGGTTTTCCCTTTGAGGGCGGTGACGTACCACTTGCGAGACTCGAGCTAATCGCCTCGCGCTACCCCAACTCCGAAGTCCGTGGGGAACTTCATCGCCAAATAATAAGTGGAGATCACTGCACGAAGAGCATGGGTGTTGGGCCAACCAATTATGGTGTTGTACGGGGAGGGAGTTGCGACCACCAAGAAGTTGTGGTTGAGCCACACTATTCTAGGCCAGGTGCCGACTTCCACAGGTACTGTGATTCTCCCCAGGGGCCTGACTTCCTCTCTGTAGAAGCCTGCCAAGGGAGTAATTGTGGGCTTGAGATCGCTCTCTTGGAGCTGAAGCTTGTCGAATGCTGTCTTGAAAAGAATGTATGCTGAGCTGCCGGAGTCAACGAGGACACGCTTGACTTCGAAGTCATTGATCCTTATCTTTACGACGAGCACATCATCATGGGGGTAGTGGACCCCATGCGCGTCGTCCTCAGTAAAGAAGATCAGGTCTTCTGTCCTTGGCCGCTTCGGGGAGTTCTGCTCCTCTCTTCCGACCTCTCGAGCTGATGTTCGAGCTGCAGCCCGCGACGATCGAACCTCCGATGATCACTTGAATAGTCCTCCAAACTGGTCTCTCTTCAGGGGGCTGTCTCTACGGCTGCTCTGCTTGCCTGCTGCTGGATTCGGGAGCATCTCTACCTTGCTCCCCCTGCCAATCTGCTTTATTATTATTATTATTATTATTATTATTATTATTATTATTATTATTATTATTATTATTATTATTATTATTATTTTGTACAAAATTTCTCAAGTATCCACGACGAATGAGCTCTTTTATCTCGTCGCGGAGGTTCTTACAACTTTCGGTACTGTGACCGTGATCTTTATGAAAACTACAATACAAGTTCTTATTTCTTACATTGGGGTCCCCTTTCAGCCGGGGTGGCCATTTCACATACTGGGCGTCTTTGATTGCCATAAGGATCTCGGCCTGCTTCGCGTATTGGGGTGTATAGTCAGTCCTTTCTGCTGGAGGAGCTTGAAAAGGCTATCCTGGCCTTGTCCCCCAAGCTGGGTCTTTTTTCTTCTTGTTGTCCCCTTGGATCGAGAACTCACCTTCCCTTTTCCTTTTCTCGGGCATGCTTTCATTTTTCTGGCCGATCTCCTCCTCCGTCCCTATGAATTGGTCCGCGAGCTTGAGGAACTCGGTTACAGTCTTGGGTCGATTGACCACCATGTGCCACTTAAATTCTTTGTGCGTGATACCTTTCTTGGCTGCTGTGAGCCGCACTGCAGGGTCCAGGTCGGGTATCTGTAAACAAGCGTCATTTAACCGCTTGATGTAACTCCGAATGGATTCCCCTTCCCTCTGGACTATGCCAACGAGGCTCTCTTGGGTTCTCGGGCAACACTTGCTGGTGACGAAATGAGAGGTGAAAACCTGCACGAACTATGCCCAGCTCTTTATTGACTCGAGAGCGAGGTTTCTATACCAAGTGCGGGCCACTCCTTTGAAGGTTGTTGAGAAGGCCATGCACATGCAGGATTCGCTTGCTCTTGCCAGGTGTATCTGCGACTGGAAGGCGTCGACGTGGTCATTTGGATCAAACGATCCATCGTACTTGTCCAAGGGAGGAAGTTTGAAGTCCTTCGGCATTGGGACGACAAGAAGTTCTGGAGATAGGGGGGACGGAACTGAGAGGAGCAGAGTGGCTTTCACTTTGCCTGAGCTTACCTCTTCCTTACCCTAGAGCTTGGGCAGATTATGAGTGACAGTTCGGCGAGCTTGGTGGCGTCTCCGCTGCTGCATTGGCTCGACATTAGTGTTGCTCGCTTTTGTGTTGCCGAGCTCGATGGGCCCAGGAAGGGGCTTGGATTGCTGCTGATGGCTGTGAATTGATGGGCCCTGCCTATAATCCGTAGCCACGACTTCAAACTAGTTCTCAACAGGCGGGATCTTGAATTGCGAAGGCCAAGGCGATGCGGGCCTGGTTGGTTGAGATTCTCCCGACCTGACCACATGCTGCGAGGTGGGGGGAGTGGCTTGTCTTTCCCTTCCGTGGGATGAGACCTGACTCCCAAGAGGGTTCTGACTTTGGGAGGTCTCTCCCCGGCGGGGGGTTGCTCACTACGACAGCGGGGTTTAGCCTGCTACGCAGTGGGGTGTTGAGGAGGGACTTGTTGCTGGTTCTGGTGCAGTTATAGAAACTGTTGTTGATATACTTGGTGCAACACTTGCTGCTGATACAGCTGGAACTGTTGAAAATGCTGCATTTGGGCCTACATAGCTCGCATGCAGTGTACCAGGTCTTCAAGCTGGTTTTGGCCGGTCACCGAAGGGATAGAAGGTTCGACGAAGGTTGCTCCTACCATGGAGGGTAGTGGAGCGTTCACAGGTGCCATTATCTAAGGCACGTTTAGAGTAGGAACTCCGTCTGCAGAGAGGGGGATGGTGAACTATCCAATGCAAACGGTGGGGAGCTGAGGTCGTTCCCCAAAGGTGTTTTGGTCGGCACTTCATCCGGCGTTGCTGGAGGAAGCCATTGAAGTCCTGCTGAAAGTTGCAGTGTTTGGTGTAGGAAGGCCTTTTGAAGCGGTTCCCACAGTCGACGCCAAATGATGTAGCGCGATCTGGTCACTCCTAGCTGGCAGGGGCCTCGCTCCTAGCTGGCAACGGACAACACTTGAGAAGGAGAAGATGAAGGATTCCCGGGGAGCTCGCCTGGCGGGAACACTCCGATGCTTAAGTTAGAACTGGTGGAAAGATTTGAGAGTAATGAAGGAAACGAGCTAAGAGTGGAGATGCGCACTACTCGATTACAAAATTTCAAATTACCTTTTTCCTTGGGGGATGGAGCCCTTATATATTAATGCTCTGTCAAATCGGGTGTAACCGCCTCTGATTCTCTACTACAGCCGTTATTCATCAGGCTGATTCGATTGGCGCAGGTATCCATCACAGGGTACGGTCCTGTCACTTGGGAGACGTTATGCAGAGCTGTCGTGCATGACACTGCCTGACGTGAGACGTGGGCGCAGTCCTCTAGGCTGACAGGTGCTGCGCCGCCGGACAAGAGACGCGGGAGCAAAATGACAAGCACGGTCTTGTCGGCTAAGAAGTTTCCTGAAGACTCCGGATTGCTCAATAGCGAGCTCCTTTGTAGCGAACTCCCCAATTGCGAGCTCCTTCGTAGCGAGCTTCAACAGTGAGCTGCCATGCAGCGAGCCGTTCTGTAGCGAGCTGTCTTGTGGCGAGCTGTTCTGCTACGGTTTCAGCGAGCTCATTACGCCGAGTTGTGGCCAAGCTGTCATGCTGAGTTGTCACTTACGTCGAGTCATATCCACGTGTCCCTTAGTTAGGAGGTCGGGTCAAATCACCCTCCATCAGAACCCAGCCTTTCCCCTACACCAAGTGAACATGCCTCACCCTCCAATCGAGCCCTCAATGGTTCCTATTGGGGTCGATGTGCAATAATTCAATGAATTGGTGCAGTACGTCCAATGAATGAATCTACAAATGAGGATGTGTGAGGAGCAGTTTGCCGCCCTGGTAGGGATGCAACAACTACAATAACCACAGTGGTAGCAGCAACAATAGAATATGAATGCTGGGCAGAATCAGAACCAGCAGCCTGGTGACCAAAATTAGGACCAGGTTCCGGACCCTCCTCGTCACGCCGACGATTGGAACCATGTCCCAGTCAAGGAGCTCAGTCGAGCAATTGCCCCGATAAGGACAGAGGCAACCAATTCGATTGAGGTGTATGTCGAAAAAAAGAAATTGCCAACATGCACGCCGCAATGCTGAGAGAAGCCACCTCGTTCCCACCAACAACAATGAGGAGGCAGGAAGGAAAGAGGTGTGCCAGGTTGCTGCCCTACTAGTAGCACAACCATTGATCTGCACCTCCCCACTAACACCAGAGATCCTTGCAACCCCATGGTCTAAGGACTTTAAAGCCCTGAGCCTAGAGTCTTATGATGGTACCCTGACCCAGTTGATTACTTAGACAACTTCCAGGCCCTGATGCAACTATACGGGGTGAATGACACGAGCCACTACATGGACTTTCCAACCACTTTCCGAGACATAGCTCGAATGTGGTATTCGGTGCAGGTTGCAGGCTCCAAAAAGAGTTAGAACCAATTTACCAACCTCTTCACGATGCATTTCGTCACCAACAAGAGATGCTCGAAGTCATCGACCTGCCTCCTAAACGTGGTTTAGTGACTTGATGAGATGCTCTAAGACTACATCAGGCGGTTTAACTTGGAACGCCTACAAATCCTGAATCTCGACTAGTAGTTCAGCTCACCACAATAGTCAATGGCATCTGACACCCTAACTTGCATTGGGAATTCAAGTCGAACCCTCTGTCTGTCTTCAATGGAGGAGTTGTCTTCACATAGGAGTAGGTCCCCTCCTAACAAACGCAATAGGTTGCCCAGAAGAAGAAGCATGGCCTAGGATCGAGCAGCATCTGATTGGCACCATCTATGGGAATCGCACAAAAGGCCATTCCTAATTCTCTCTCTGCACAATTAAGAACCGATCAAGATGCCAAGAAATGCTTCATAACGCTTGACATGTCGATCCCGATCTTGGGAATCCCGTTCTGTCCAATTCCAGGCGATGCAAGAAAAGGTCGATCAAATCTTAGAGATCATGCAGTTGCTAGGATCTATGGCACCGCCTCCTTAGATTGTTCCCCCTCCTGCCCCGACATGTATGATGGCTAATCCTCACCCTGAGGACCCCAAAACGCGCCGATCGGACAAGGACAGGGCATGGCCTGACGAAGGGAAGCAATAGACCTCGAGATGATTGAGCTCTTCATCTCGATCACACGAACGGGACAACCACAGCAAGGCTCATCAGTCTGCCCAGATTCCAACAAAGGAAAGGCTTGACAAATGGATGAAATAGCCAATCCCTATCACCAAGTCCTGTTCGGTGAAAGATCACCTAGTTGTGCCCAAAAGGGAAAAATCTACACTTACCGCGGTTCTGGATAACAGAGATGCAGAAATTTAGGAACTTCGACAACGCCAGACTGATATGAAGCATAGCTAGACTCAGAGAAGTACAACCCCTCTCGTGATCTGCCTAATGGAGCCGAATAATCAGCCCGCTAAGGGCCCCCCCTTCACCCAAGAAATCGTGGACAAGCTTTCCCTGATCGGCTGGCGAGTTTGAGAGGTACGATGGGACTGTGGACCCCGAGGACCATGTTGTAGCCTTTAAAGCCCAAATGATGCTTCACGGCATACTCGAAGGCTTGATGTGTAAAGCTTTCGTGGAGACACTCAAAAGAGTAGCCCTAACCTGGTATTCCTCCCTCCGCCTGCGCTTCATCTCCTCTTGGGAGCAACTGGAGAGCCAGTTTACAACAAGCCAAATGCCCTGGAAGACTTCGGCAAGTTTCATGCAAGTGCGGTAGAGGAAGGGAGAATCCCTCAGAGACTACCTGGTGAGATTTAACACCGAGGCATTACAAGTTCAGCACTTGAACCAGCCAGTGGCTGTTATAGCTAGTTAGCACAGTCTGCACCCTTCCCCATTCAACATCTTCATCTCCAAGAATCCTCTTCAAATCATAGCAGCATTGATGACACATGAACAAAAGTACATCAATGCAGAAGAAAGACAACCACAATAAAGAGATGTGGAGGAACAACCCGACAAAAAGTGACAAGATTCTGTGGAACGTAGGACAGAGAGGACGGACTGAGACGACAAGAGACAGGATTGCCGGTCAAGACGAAGACCGAGGACCCCGCCACCAACTTACAAAAATTTCATGCCGCTGAATAGATTGCAGTTTGAAATTCTGATGGAAATTCATTACCGTAACTATGTCCAATGGCCCGAGAAGATGAAGTCTGAGAGTAAGAGGAACCACGGCAAATACCATGCATTCCACTAAGACCAAGACCACAACCCCGATAACTATTACGATTTGCACCACCACATCAAGGTCTTGGTCAAGCGCAGATTCCTCGATGGGTTTATTGACAATAAGGATGAGAGAGCGGAGGAGTTGTGGCCAGTGGGCAAACCTCCACCTAGGGCACCCCCAGTCGGGGTCATAGCTATGATCTCAAGTGGGGGGACCACCGGAGAAGGGAGTGGTTCAGGCCGAGAAAATCGCCTAACCGCAAGAACCCTGATGACGGAAGGCAACTATCGAAGAGTTAGAAAACCGAGAACCTAAAGATGTACTACTTATGATTTCACATCAGTAAAGACAACTTTCTTTTGCACTCAGTTGTTCAACACACGTTGCATGCCATGTACCTCCCGACAGATCACATGACACACACCGTACATTACACATTGTCCAACTGAACTGTCAATAGCTGAAATGCCTGCGCAATGACTCGGTCGGCCTATAACAGCCAGAGCCTGCATAACATAGCGACACACTAGCCCAGCAGCGTATAGCTGACCAATTCAGCTTACACGGCCATTGACAGCAGAACCCAAAGTGGGGAAGAACACCTCCACCTCTCAATGCCAGAGGGTGGTCATCGAACTTCGCACACCCTACTGACTAACCGTAAGATCAGAGATAGTTGAGTAACAACTTGCCCACAAAGAGCTGAAAGCTTCCGAGACTTGTAATCGAGCACCCCCCAAGAGATGAGAGCTCAGAAAACACTTCAGCCAAGGAAGCTGAAGACTGAAGATCTCAGCCACCCCGGACCTCAGTCGTAACAAGACTGAGGCCTACAACTTGGTTCAGTAAAATAAAGGGAAGAGAGAGCAGCACAAGTATGCAAGCTCGGAACCAAAAACATCTTTTTCATTAATCAAAGAGTTTGTACATAGTTTCAAGCATGGCATACGAGCTGTTACATCATCAAAAATAAAGAAAAATAAAGGGAAAGACAACATAAAGGGTGAACATAATCAAATCAACAGTAGCAGTAGTAGTTGTTGGTAGACGCCTCAGTCCTCGGTAGGGTGGTCATCGACCTCCTCATTTTCTCTGGGCAGTTCGACATTGGTGGTGTTGTCCTCGGCGGGAGGGGTGTCGACATCATAAGGACCCAAGCTCTGTGCGACCTCAACGATGTTGGGGAACTAGTGCAGAATCTTGTTCCGGAAGAGATTGAACCCCGTCTCGAAGGAACACATGGTAAAATCATCCATCTCATGCGGGTACTCCACCGAGCCCCTAAACCAAGCAACTTTCTCCTCACCTGCCTGGGCCTCCCTCTCGACGACCTCCTTCTTTAGCCACTACCACGTCACCTTCAGCTCGGAGATGCGCCCCTTAAGATTGCGGATGGTGTCTGTTGGTGTGTCCGGAATCGTGTCGTTTACTAATTTGGAACACCAATTTCAATATGCATAAATTTTTTCGATTCTGAACATAACTACAAAACATAGTTAGTGGTGAGAAAGGGGTCATATCCACAGGGTAGCGATGGAAAAATTGTTACATACTTCAATCCGGACAAAATAACAAGATTTGAGATTGCAGAAACACAAAATTTAATTAACTGAACTGGAATCCATTAAAATAAAATTCTAGCAATGTTGAAAGTAAAAATTGCCAAAAAATAAATAAATAACAGAAATAAAAAGAAACTAAATAAAAAAAATCTGCAACTCGGTCAGAGGTAGCAGTCTTTGGATTTATCCTTTAACCCTCGAACTCCTCGAGTTGGGCCTTCCGTCTTACCTGGTCGAATTTCAGATCTGCAAAAAGGAATACAAAAATTAAATTTGATAAAAATAAATTGCAAAAATAAAATAAAAACAGGAAATTAATGAACGGAAAATAAAAACACGCGTAAAAAGTAAATCTAAAACTATGGGAAACTGGTTGGGATTTAGATCCCGAGGTCGCAGTAGTGGCTAGGCGAACTGCAAGCAGGAACCCCTCCTCTTGCCTGGGTGTTCTCTTCTTATTCTACCCTTGAACTTCTCAAGAACAGCCTTCTGTCTTACCTGGGGGCAAAATCCAACCTAAAAGATTGCCAGAATAGAAATAACATAAAAGAAAATAAAGAAAATGAAAGGGATGGCTGATCAAATCTAGTGGCGGTAGTTGTAGATTGGCTAGACTGCTTGTAGGAACCCCTCCTGACAAGATCTAGGCGCCCTTCCCTTCTACAACCCTTAAACTCCTCAAGAAACCTTAGCCTTCTAAACTGGGTGAGTTGACCAACCCTTTCTCAAGGGCCCCTTGGGTCCCTTTTATAGAAAATGGTGGACATAATTGGGATTAGAGAGGAAGATATGGTTAGCTCTTGGGTTTATGCAAAAATATAGGCACCCTAGGATTTGAGAATGGAGGGTTAGGATTGTTCTAAGGAGATCCTAAGGCTGAAAAGAGAAGGAGAGGGCACCCAATATTATATAGGGCTGAGATTTGGGCACCTAGAATGGAGGGTGCAGATTTGGGCATCTATAGCTGGAGAAAGGTGATTGGTCTATGTGATATGGCACCCTAAAGTGATTGGTTGAGGTTTAAAGAATGAGGTGTAAGGCTGGGATGCTGTATAGGGAGAGATCTAAGTGTATGAGGGGTTGCTAAGGCTTGGATGGTTGAGATTAGAGGTTAGGAGAGAGTGGAGGGTGGAGATTTGATAATTAGGGGCGACTAGGGTTTGTTAGAGGTGAAAAGAATGAGTCGGGAGGCGCCCTAGGGATAGCTAAGGAGAGTGGAGTATGCTAATACAATAGGAGGGGTACCTATCTGGGTTTGGTAGATAGGAGGTGCCCTCCTGTGCTCAGTTTTTCACAGAAACACACCTTCTCTCAATTGGAATTCACACTAGCTTTCCAAAAACTGCATTTCAGCCCTGAAACTTCCCCATATTTACCCAGGATTTGCACAAGGACCCTTAGAGGTCACAATATTTAATTTAATTGGGAAAAGGGCACATTTTGACTATTCTAAGGCCTAGGTAACCCTTAAATGATGCCCATTAAGGAATTAAAATATAGAGTTATCATCTATCCGCTCATCTATGTTGTGCTTTAGTTTGGCCAACTCTTCCTCAAGCACGGCGTTTGCGCACCCGCCACCTCCAACTCAGCTTACCGAGCCATCGGCTGCAAGACCTTGGCATGACTTGCCTCATAGAGGCACTGCAGTGTCCAAAGATGGTCGACCACCACGACCGCCGAGCAAGCATTTTGTAAAGAAAAATCCAAGTGTCAGTACAATGACTTCAACTGACCAAAAAGAAAACGAAGTGCAAGCATAGACTTACCGACGCGACCTGAAAAAGGAGTGCGCTCTCTAGGGTGCCGCTCGTAGACTCCTCCGCCTCCTACCTCATGGCCCGCATCAAGATGCCGCGGAGAAGCTACTCAGGCACACCTTCCATTGCAAGTCCATCCTTAGAATGGACGTTCCACTATGGCATGTGGAGAGGTGAACTGCCACCCTCTAACGCGTTCACTTACTGGGAAGGTGGGACGGCCTGGGTGCCCTCCTCTGGGTCGACCACCATGACCTCTTTCTCGGACCGTTGCCTAACTCTCCTCTGCTGCTGGGGAGCCCTCTCGGCAGACCTTGGCAGCACTACCTCAGGTCTGGGATGGGCCCCCTAAGTACCGCGGCTACACCTATCTTGGCATGGAAAAGAAGAGATCAGCAAATAAAGAACTAGAGCGACGAAACAGACCGACCTCCTCGCTCAGTAGCCTGACGCAGATCAACATCGAGAAGGACGTGTAGCGCATCACGTCTGTCTGCTCAATCATGCCTATCACCGCCCTCTCCTCCTCGGTAAGCCAGGCTAAAGCAAAATGCTAAACCTTAATCCTCTGCTCCTGGAGCACGGCTGGGAAAGGTGAGCCTCTGGGAAAACGTACAAAGAAGAACCTCTCCTTCCAGTGCTTCACTGAGGACGGGGTCTCGACCAACACCTTAATGCGCTACCTAGTTAAGAAGTAGTTGTACCCCTGCTGGTGGTGCTCCAGTTGAAAGAAGTAGGTTACTATCCCTAGGGTAAGCTCGACATCGTGGATAAAATAGTAAGACATAAGACCAATTAGGAACCTAAAGGAGTTCAACATCAGTTGCATTCACAATACTTGGTACCATTTGAACACCCTAACTACTCCCTCGTGTAATAGGAACCTCATCCCGGACTCTAGATTTTTCTCATATACATAGAGCTCGTCCGATTGAGCATCTGTAGGCCTCTCACCATACCTCAGACACCTTAGCTCGTATTCCTCGGGGATACAGTAGAAAGCCCGGATCCGAGCCATATCCCTGGGGTTTAGGTAGCACGAAGTGGTCCCAAATCGGTGGTCAGCCCGCGTAGGAAGCTCGACCTCCACAGTTGATGGCCCTGCCTCAGCCTCCTCAATCTCGACAACCCCAACAGAATCTACTCCCTCGAAGTCTTCAACCTTGGCCCGCTAGACACTAGTCTCAAGAACATTGAGTACGGTAGTCTCAATGAAAGAACCCGACTCGGACTCATAATAGGAAGTAGGGAAATCAAAGGAAGAGGAAGAACATAAGGAGGAGGAAGATATCTTACCTAAGCAAACCCTGAGCACCGAAGACTACTCCTCTCTGATATCTCCAAGTGACTCCTTTCGCAAATGACAGAGGGGAAATGCTCTTCCCCTCTATTTATAGAATTCTCAACGATCTAGATTAAAGCGAGATCGACGACAAAGAACAAGCGCCGCTCTAACAAGTTTGGGAAGGCCAATTGGCGCTACCACCCTTTGCACACATAGAGCTTCAGGAAGTGACATGACGCCTCTAACAACCTGTTTCAGAAATGGAATCTATGTTGAATTGACCGGTTTGACCAAAAAAACTGGTCCAACCTCGAGTCGTGCAGTCTAGATCAAATGCTCAACCAAACCTTAGGTTCAAGTTCCTCAGCCGAGAACCAAAGAACTCTTCCATGCCACACCGCGGTCGAGCACTTCACTCCTCGACTTCAGAGCTGGTGGAGTGGTGTTCGGGTTATGGTTGAGCTGGCTCTGGATGCCACATGCCACCTACGTGGTCGCCTTATATCTTCGGCTATGCCAGCACCGTGTCATCTTCGTGGCCCAACTTATCTCTTTGGCCACATCAGCATCGCATCACCTTTGTGGTCTTACCCTGTCTCTTTAGCCACGTTGGGGATTAGGTCTTATCCCAAAGACCCCGACGGTTAATCTCATCCCGATAACTCCAGAAACCTCATCCGGAAAGGACACAGATCATTGGCTATAAAAAGGTACCTCCCACTCAAGGTAAAGGATCGAAATTTTGAGTCGATACTATTACTCTGCTCGAACCAGCACCGTTCTCTAACTACTCGGCCCGACCACCCACAATTTTCTACTAACTTGAGCGTTGGAGTGTCTACTCGGGGATAACTCCTTGGGCCCCTGGAATTTTCTTGATTTCATATCTTGGAGTGCGGCTTTGTCCTTTCGCCTCGGTTCTGCCCAATTGGCAGGGACTATCTAGTTGTGACCTCGGTTCTTGCATTACCTAGGAGTGAGCAGCATTAGTTGGTATCCATCATAGCTTGGAATGTGCAGAATTTCTTCTGGAAGAGTATTATTTGTAGGTTCAGACTCCCCAAAGTGTTGATATCGAACAACAGGAAGCGGTTCAAAGATATCAAATTTTAGAATTTGTGTGTCGGGATGGAGGTCTAGTAGAATTTCACCTCTGTAGCTTATCCCTAAGCAAATAGGCAGGCTGAGGTAACGAACAAGGCAATCCTCTACAGACTTAAAGCTCAGCTCTATGAGTTAAGGGTTTGTGGGCAGATGAACTGCCTAGCGTTCTTTGGGCCTACCGAACTATGACCAAAATAGCAACTGGAGAGACTCCTGTCAATCTAACGTACGACACAGAGGTTATCATCCCCACTGAGATCGAAGTGCTTTACGGTCTAAGGTGTACGATGAGGTGACCAATGAAGATGAGCTACAAACCAACCTTGACCTAGTAGAAGAAGTCTGGGACTTCACCTACATTCGGGCCGTGAGCTATCAACAACGAGTAGCTTGATACTATAATGCCCAAGTCAAGAGATGCCAATTTCGAGTTAGCAACCTGATACATTGGAAAGTTATGGTACTTGAGCCTGGTGTAGGAAAGATAGGATTGAATTGGGAAGGTCCCTACAAACTACTTAGGGTGGTCAGTGAAGGAACGTATGAGCTCAACACGTTGAAAGGGAGACATGTACCCCGTCTGTGGAACATGGTTTACTTAAGAAGGTATTATTAAATTTGAGTTTGGAAGTTTGATGCCCACCAAAATTATAAAATTTCACTAAGTACAAAATAAAGAGTCCACCTGCCTTGGCGACCTAGTCTAGCTGAGCTACAAGCACTTTGGTTAAAATGCACAAGGGGAAGCCAAGTCGCTTTTAGTTCTAAGGCCCCCTACATCAACCTCCAGACACGTTGGTAGTATGATACCTTGGCAACGTTTTGCCTTAGCCAAATTAAGAGTCTAGTTGCTTTGGCACCTAGGCACTTCGGGTCATCATCCCATACTATCCCTACTCACTTCGACACCTAGGCACTTCGGGTCATCATCCCATACTATCCCTACTCGCTTCGGCACCTAGCCACTTTGGGTTATAATCCCATAATTAATTTTTGAAGTTCATCGATGTAAATGTGAGGTGCACAAAAAAGAAAATCTCACTAAAGTTGATAAAGAGTGACATCATTAAAAAAAAGAAGAAAAAAATGTTAGGCTGAGCTCGGAGGCTCAGCATGTTACATATGTACAAAGGGGTCCTCCGCCCCACCATCAACCTCCTCAGTAACATCGACATTAGCACCAATGGCTTGCTCACCAACTACTGCTTCCTTGATGACCTCATCCTCGGAGTCAAGCTCTAGGTCGACCCGATCCGTCATCTCGTCTGTGTAGGCCGAGCATTTTATCTTGGAAAGGTCAAGCTCAAGGTACATTGACCCCACTAGCATCCGACATAGCTTTAAACCTTAGTGAAAGGTACCGGTGCCAAAGTCCTCCCTTTCCTTCAAGAAGTTCGCCAAAGTCTTGAACTCCCCAATAGCCTGGACCTCATCAAGGAGTTATGCCTCGCGCTCGACGAAGTGAGCTTACTTCTTCGATAGCTTCTAGTTGAGCTTCTCGACGTGAAGCTCCAGCTCACCAATCCAGTTCTGCTCTATGACTAGCTCATTCTTCAAGTCGCTGATAAGTGAAATGACCCATTCAACCCAAGACTGGTAATCACTCATTGCCGCCTCGGCAGATTCAACCCTCGCTAGATGCCTTTTGGATTTCCCGACTAGGGAGTGAGTTAAGGTGTTCACATACAAAAGAAAACAGAAGCTAAGAATTGAACGCAGATCGGGAATAACACGATGAGGAGATTGGGAACTTACCATCACGAGGTAGTGCATGATTTTGCCACCAAGCTCGCTAGGACGAACCTCTCAAAGTTCAATGACCCCCTCAGGGAAGACGACCTCCTTATGCTTAATCAGGGTGGTCCTAAAGTCCATGATGGTATGCCTACCCTCGGGAACGTCCTCCACGACCGAACTACCGGTCGTAGTGGCCCCAAGTGGTAAACGGTGCACCTCGGATGTCTGGGCTGCCTTGGTCTTTGTTCAAGTCCTCTCTGGCTGATCTTCCTCGACCAAGTTGACAATTGGGAATTCCTTAGCAGCACTTGGCTTTGTGGGCTCGGGAGCCGATACCCGAGCTGCTTCCTCGTGGGTGACCTTTTTCTTCTTCTTCCTTCTCATGTTGTGAAGTAGCCTGGAAATTGGAACTCTTGACATATCTACTACATGAGAAGTCTATGACTTGGCCAAACTTAAATAAAATAAGATAAAATAAAATAAAGAAAGGGAATGCTCGAGCCTGAGACGATGACCAACCCGGAGGACTCAACCTGGCTTGCCAAACTTAACTATCCCTACCCGAGGTGCTAGTAGGGTTATGCTTTATTTGGCAAAGGTCGACAAAGGTCCTAATGTCTAAGGGAAGGCTGACATGATGATAGAGAGAAATTGTACTGATTAGGGTGCAGATGGAGTTCGGGTGTAACTAACAGAGGCTAATGTTGTAATACTTCAAGACCTCATGAATAAAGGGATGGAGAGGAAATCAGAGACCTGCCTTCAGAGCCTCCTCGAAGATGGCGACCTTGTCCTCATCATGTTCCCAGGGGAACACCCAATAAGAAGGGAGTAGTCGAATTGGTCGGGGATCCTAAACTGAGTTGCGAGTCCATGGATATCGTCGGCAGACAACTCGGTGGGACCGAAGTGGTCTGATACCTTGGCCCTAGATGGTCGATGGGAAGACGAAGCCCCTTTATGGGAACCTCATTGTCTTGGACCGAGGACCCATCCTCGGCCTGACCAAGTTACCTTCTCTCCTTACTAGACTCACCACTAGACATAATGGAAAATCAAAGGAAGACGACTCACCTAAAGAACAAAATGACCGGCCTTGCCGACCTGGTTGAAGACTCCGACAACACTGCGTTCTGTGACCTCAATATGCTTTGGAACTCACTTGGGACAAAAGAAATGGGTCCCCAAGGGCCACATTTATAACCACCTAAGCCGAGCATGGACAATCTAGATAGAACATATCCAACGGTTCCCCGAGGCGTGACTATTCGTATATCGAGGCAAAAACAGTTGAGCGTGTTTTTGACATCCACAGAGCTTAATGATCGTGTGATGTCTGTGTGTGCCCTAGACGCGACCTTGCCCCCAAGGTCGAACCAGCTCAATTGACTAGATCTGAACAATTGGTTGAACCACGTCTGAGCCGAAGTACAAACCAAATCCTCTTGGCTCGTTAAGACTCCTGCCCCAAGTTGACCATGTTAGGTTCAGTAGTGGGGACAATTGATGAGGGATAATTTGGTTCATCAAATGATCAGAGCAATGAGGTGACACCTCAACAAGCTCAACAACCTCAGCAAACTCAGCTACCTTGCGCACCTCGGGTTACCTAGCTAGACCAAGGCTCAAATAGCTTGACTATATGAACTGATTTGTCGAGGTGCCATGTAACCTTTATCCGTAATCAAGCCAGCTATCTCTGATCTCCCTGGGGTCATGACACCATGTCAACGGAGTTCATCCTCATCTTGTGATTCTGACGGACCTAGATAAGCCTTATCATCTTACACGGAGTTCGTCCTTGAGTGCTAAACCAACTCTGGACCAGGCGGGCCGAAGATCTCAGACACGTATTGTGAGGCCTATTGCAACTCACCTATATAAGGGCCTTGCCTCTAGCCTTACAAGGTATGCACGATTTAGCTCTCAAAACACTCAAGCTATATTGCTTTTAGCTCTCCCTCTCTATCTAAAAACTCCAATTCACTAACTTAAGCATCGGAGTACCCACGTTGGGTAAAGCACCTCGGACACTCTGACTTGTCTTCTTGTGGCTTGACCAGGTGACCTCACCAGCTTGATGTTTGAGTTGTCCTCCAGTAGGGAGCACCAGATCGCACACCATCAAGAACCATTCAATCCGTCTGGTTAGATCGTTGACTCGTTCGACCCGATGACCCAGTCACGGGTTGTACACTCAATGCATGCAAACTTTCAAAGGCCATAACTTTGCACTCTGATGTCCGATTAGGGTGATTTCTTTATTTTGGGTAATTTTTCGAGATCTATTTGTCCCAAGGAACCCTAGGCGCCTTGCCTCGCTATTTTTTCGAAACACCTTTTTTGGCCTCAAATTACAAATTGAATTAAAAAACATAAATTAAATATAAAATAATACATATAACATATCTAAAACATATTTATACATTATTTATTACTAAAATATATTTATACACATATATATACATATAAATATGTATATAAATATATACTTAATACATATATGCACTGACGTGGCATGATCTGAATCGTTCAACCCGGCTAGTCGAATCGGTGACCTGTGACCTAGAGGCAAAAGTTGTTTGGTCTTTGGGTTGGTTTTTTAAATGTTGGTAACTACTACAACAGATGTTGTGAGCATCATCTCATTTGCTAATTTGACTTTCATTCTCATATTCAGATTCCAAAAAATTACTAGACCTCTCGATAAACCCACTACATCTACCCCCAACATTCCTTATCACTAACCCATCTCAACTTTCTTTTGAAAATTAACAATGAACATCAGAACCATTTAGCTAGGCAATAGATCTACCTCTCTGGCTCGTCACCATTCTGAAGGGATGAGAGATCCATCATATGGATGGCCGAACCCTGCAGGTAGGTTGGGTGAAATTTCAAAAATTTCTCTCTCCCATGTGGGAATCACATTCCCTATTTTAGAAAATTGCATTTTCAAGGATTAATCTTGAACCCAAACCGAACCAGATCTGAAACCAAAAGGTAGGAGAGGGATATACTTGATACAGAGTAGTAGTAACCCCCAATGAAGGTGTTCAAGCCCAAGGAGAATACCAAAGACTGCTCCCACTGAGGATGACATAGCATAGGGTGGAGCAGAATCAGTAGAATGGTTTTTCAACAAGAACCTGATTCTTCACCAAGAATCTGATGGAGGGGCGAGTGAGCACGACTTCAGATCACATTTTCTGCCAAAAGGTGATATCAAGAACCCTTTCTTGATCGCTTTTACATGTGGAGATCGAACTGGTAATGGCGGTAATAGCAAGAGAAGGCAAGAGCAGAAGATGACGTCAGTCCAACTGTATGCTGTCTTCTCTCTTGAATCAGTAAGACTGAAGTATGATTTGGGGTTCACCATTCTCCTCTATTTATAGCCTTAAAGAGAGGTTCTCCTAATCCCATTAGGGGTTTCCTTATCCAAATCTTGTATTTGGATTTGGACATCTCTTTAAGAGATAAGGATAATCCCTTATCTTATCTGTAGATAAAGATCATCCCTCATAATCCAATTAGAAGATTCCTGATCCAAATCTTTATTTGGATCTAAACTCTCTGAGTGGATGGGGCAATCCCTTATCCTATCTGCTGATCTAAATCCCATAACTGCCCTTCTTTAATTAATCTAATTAAGCCAATTCAAATTGGGCTTTATGCCCATTAAGTCCATGTGCTCACTTATCCTCCAAACTGCTGCCTAGTTGGATATCCTTGTATGGCGTGGGACCCAAATATTGATCTACACATCAGCCACATGGGTTCAACCCAGCCTTTGTTACAAGGCCTAGCCGAATTCACTGTAGAAGATAGTGAACCCCTGAGTCCATCACCATGGGCTCTTAATAGGCCCAACATTTACACTAAATGGTCCTTGGGTCCAACCATCTTATGAACCATCACCATGGGCTCTTAATAGGCCCAACATTTACACTAAATGGTCCTTGGGTCAAGCCACCTTATAAAACCCAATGACTGTGGGCAGATGCAAGATCAGCCCATCAGGTATTACCCTCAATGGTCTTACACTTAACCTCTCAGCCCATAATGATCAAAGAATGCCCGACAAGAGAAGACCTCTCCATCGGCTGCAAACTACAGTGCTGCACTCTCTACTCACATGGATCCTAGGAATTAAAACCTTTTGCAAACGTTTTGAAACCATAATATATATATGTATATCTCTATATAAATATATTTTGCAAAACAAATTTCAACGGTTAAAATCGACTGCCGGCAGTTCTGGTTTCCATTAGAGAGAGTGCATCCTTGATCATTCACTTTGTCTGACAAAGTGGCTGATCCTGTCACTTTGATCACCCACTCAGATGAATTCTCGGACTGTCCCAACATACCCAGGTTTTGACCCCCTCTAAGGATCTCATTGATTGGCATATCAAAGATAGCCCAATCCGACACGTAGTGCAGTATCATAATCGAGTCTAGGGGTCAGGTGTAACATTCTAGTTTTGCCCATCTATCTCCAAGGTCCAGGGCAATACTGGAATTCTGGTTTGGTTCAGGGTTTCAAGAAACCCCACACTACATGTACCTCATGTCTCACCCTGGCAGCTGAGACAAACCACCCCAACCAACTTGGCGGTACATCAGTGTTAGTTTTGGCAGGATAAATCTTCCCAGATCTATCCAATGGCTGTGAAGATTCTAAACTAACACGAGTCCCATATGTGTCCAGTTTAAGGGTATTACACAGAAAGACACCATAATAACATGAATCAAATATGTACTTTATTCATTTACATTAAATGTCATAATGTACATCATTCTGATTGGAGCTAAGGGCATACATTGTCTAACACATTCAGCTAGGTATCAGAGCCACTTCTCCAACTCGTCACCACTCAGCTAGACATCAGAGCCACTTCTCCAGCTCGTCACCATTTAGCTAGGCACCAGAGCCACCTCTCCAGCTCATCACCATTTAGCTAGGCATAAGAGCCACCTCTCCAGATCGTCACCACTCAGCTAGACATTAGAGCCACCTCTCCATCTCGTCACCATTTAGCTAGGCATCAGAGCCACCTCTCCAGCTCGCCACCATTCATCTAGACATCAGAGCCACTTCTCCAGCTTGTCACCACTTAGTTAGGCGTCAGAGCCACCTTTCTAGTTTGTCACCACTCAGTTAAACATTAGAGTCACTTCTCTAACTCGTCACCATTCAACTAGGCATCAGAGCCACCTCTCCAACTCGTCACCATTTAGCTAGGCATCAGAGCCACTTGTCCAGCTCGTCACCACTCAATTAGGCATCAGATCACCTCTCCAGCTCGTCACCACTCAATTAGGCATCAGAACCACCTCTCTAACTCGTCACCACTCAGTTAGGCATCAGAGCCACCTCTTTAATTTTATGAGCATTCTGGAAGGAAGTATTTACAACCAAGATGGTTATTTCCACTACCATTATTAGCACACACCAACCTTGTAATTAAGGGCCTCACCACACAAAGCAAAGAGGTATGGGGAGAGGGGGTCCCCTTGGACAATTCCTCTAGATGGGGTAAATGATTTTATTGGAGAGTCACTAACAAGATTTGGTGCAAAATAGTGATAACACATTCCATAACAAGATGGATCCACCATAGTTAAGACCAAATCTTCTAAGGACATTTTCTATGAAGTCCCACTCCAAAATGCCATAAGCTTTTTTCATATCAATCTTGCATGCCATGATTCCACTCTTCTCCTTGTTTATTTTCATTATATTAAACATCTCGTGGTTAATGAGGATATTATTAGCAATACACCTCCTTGGGACAAATGCATTTTGATATTGGGATATCATACCTTCCAAGAGAGGTTGTTTGACTCTCTTAATAAAAATTTTTCGCAATTATTTTATATATGACATTACATAAACTATTTGATCTAAAATCATCAATCGTGTGTGGATTATCATTTTTTGGGTTCATGGTAATAAATGCTTTATTTAGTTTTATTTAGTTCTTTTGTCATTACCTTGATGGGGTAAATGACTGTTTTGCATCCTTAGGCATCTGGTTCTACTAGTTCGATTCTTTCTTGTTCACAATTTCTAATCCTACCTCTATAACCCCTAAGTATTAGGCTAGGCATGGATTTACTTTAATATGACCCAACCAATCCAAGCTGAAACTCTATGGAAATGAAACAACATGGCTTCCTTGAGGCTAGCAAGTGGCAACTTATTAACAAAACACATGCCTCAAGGGGTTCGGTAATGGGCATATCAAATATTTCTTTTAAGAAGATAAAGGGTAGGAGAGATCATTTAGGATTTAGGATCTCCTGCCCACAAACCATTCCCACATCACTATCCATAGAACACCATTGCCATGCATTGAGAATATCTCCATATGAATGATAAGGGAGATATTCCCAACGTGCAGTTGTAATGTCTCGTGATAGAGATGTTGGAACAGGTCATATGGGGAGTGGATCCCCTAAGAGAGATGAAATCATGAAACACGTGTAAACATTTATATCTCTCCTCTTGTTAACATAACAAGCGTTTGTAGTCCAACGGTTAGGATAATTGCCTTCCAAGCAATAGACCCGAGTTCGACTCCCGGCAAACGCAGTTTTTTCACAAATCCACGTTTCTGGAACGACTTGAGCTTTTATCATTGCCCAATTCTCTTTCCTTTTTCGAACAACACAGCTAAGAAGTTACTAAACGCAGTGATGTAGTTACAGAACCAGTCTACATGATCAGAGTCTCTATGCAGACGGTTCCAATGTATTACGATCGATCATTTCCATAAACAATTGCATAGCACCGAATACTAAAAAAAGTAAACCATCAAAGTTAAGAGAAAACACATCAATACTGAAAAGCAAATTAATCTAGCCACTGCAACTTTATACAGATACAATTGCAGTTGCAAACAAAATGAGGAACTTGTAGGAAAAAAAACACAAAACAAAAAGAGGCAGTAAAAGAAGTGGAAATGAAGTAAAATCTATGTTTGTAGTCGTTTGATGAACTGACTAGCTAGTAATTTCCAATCATTCACCAAGGCCAGTTAGTTTGTTCTCAGTGCAATTTCATTTGCAGTGGTGTATGAGAATACAAATTCTGATCTTTGGTTCTATTTCAAATTTTACTTTGTTTTGTTATTTGTTTACAGAATTTTAAGATTTTCACTTTCATGCATTTGTAGCAGTGATCATAATATTGAAAACAAACTTTTGCTCCTTGGTACTTCAGCTTTTTCAGGGTGGATGACAACAAGGCCACACCTGACATTATCATCCTATTCATATATAAGCTTACTGCTCTAAAATTATAAACTCTGTTCTTTGTAGGGTGTTCATTGTATGTTTCAAACCACAAAACTGAACCAAATTTGTAATTTGATTCGGTTTGACATTTTGCTAAATTGCGGTTTATGGTTTCAGTTTGGTTTATTGGATTTTATAAACTGAATCAAACCATAATCCGTAAACCGAAATTATATATATAGTACAAATATATAATATACAATATATCTATACTATTATATATAGTATAAACGGAATGAGGTATTGGGCTTTTGGATATTTTGACTAAAATACCTTTTTTCTCGACTTTGGTTCATCTTTGTTGTGAGGGCAAAAAATATAATTAAAATAATACTATAAGTATTAAGTACATTTAATTATCTCTTCATTAAGTCTAGTCATTAAATAAATATCATTCTATCTCACATTTAAGTTAGTTTTGTTTCTCATCTTTAAATTTTACTAATAAATCTATACATAATAATATTAATAGAATAAAATTTTATATTTTCAAAATAAACGTAGAAATGAAACCATATTTTCCATCTAGGTGGTGGGTAAATAGTTCAACTGTTTGGGTCAAATGGATAATTCCATGATGCCATAAATAAATAAATAAATTTGAAAAATAAAAATAAAAATTTGGAAAATAAATAAATTTTATAAAAAGTTGGACACATTTTATTATTATATATTTATCATATTAAAAAATACAAGTTTGATAAAATAGACAAGTTTATTAATGATGGACTTGGAATATATAAATTAAAACCAATGGAAAATGAAATGATTTTCCCATCTAGGGGTGGTTAGTGGTTCAACCTCATTTTAAATGGGTCAACACATGATGTATAATTAAAAACTTAAAATTTTTAAAATAGGATAATACGAAAAATTATGGAACAATTTTGGGTACATTTATAATATTATATATATATATATATATATTAATAATATAAAACAAAAATAAGTGTGATAAACAAGAGTTATTTTTATGAATGATATAAATGAAATACAAAATTTAAAACCAATCTAAACACGAAACCATTTTCATATCTAAATGGTAGGTCAATGGTCTAACCTTCTTAACCTTCTGATGGGTCAACCTATGATGTTAAAATAAATACTTTTATTAATGATGGAAATAGAATGCAAGATTTAAAATCAATTGAAAATGCAAAATGGTTTATCCCATCTAGGTGGCGGGTTAGTAGTTCAAATGTCCATGTCAAATGGGTCAGCACATGATGTTATAATTAGATGATAAAATACATAAAGTTCTAGAAAATGTATAAATTTATAGATAAATTTGGGCACATGACCATTAATATCTAACACATGACTTGCTAACCATGTATATGTTTGGTTCTGTTTACATTTATTGATGGTGCCACATAGGTGCCCCGTTAGCAAATGCCTCATTAATTGCATTTGTGTGTATCGAAATTTGCAAAAGCAAATTTCAGTTTCTGTGCGCCTCTCCCATTGAAACGGGTAAGCGCTTATTGGCATTTTGCTGATGTGGTGCCTAATGGCGCCTATGTGTCATAAACACCCTCATTAAAATGTGTTTCTCGGTTTTACATTCACACAAATACAAAACGTTTATTGAATAAACGTAAACAAAACCAAACACCCTACATGTCAAATGGTTCAGTGATTTAATTAGCTAGGTCACAAGAGGCAAGTGGTTTGGTGGTAATTAAAGGGACATATAATCTTGAATTTGGTGATACATGGATCAATCTAATCAATTAATTTGACCACAATATTAAAAACCAATATTCAAACAATATATCAAAACTACATTTCCCTCCTAGTAAATAAGTAATTTTTATTACATCCTAAATTAAATAATTAAAAATTAAAATATAAAAATTCTTCATAAATTATAAAAAAAGTTGAACATGCCATTAATATTATATTCTTCATATTAAACAAAAGTAAGTTTGAAAAATGAGAATTATTATTATTATTAAAGATGGAAATGACTAATATATAAAAAATTGAATTAATGTCTTAACCATGGTCCATTGACCTGGGTAAAATAGGTTAGTGATTCAACCAATAAAGTAATTTGATTGCTTACCAAGCCAATGTTTTTTTCTTCTTTTTGCAAAAAAAAAAAGCAGTTTAGGTTAAAATGTACTCAAAAAATGACAAACTAATAAATCCAATTGTTTGGTTCAACTACAAGTTGAAAACATTGATAGAAACCATATGAACATTTGAAGATAGGTCTTTGGGTTGAAAGACAACATATCCATTGGTACACAATGTTTTGATCACTTTTCTTTGTTACACAATGTAGTGCTATTTGGGCTTTTTAAATGGGCTAAGCCTAATAGAATCATAAAATGGTTAAAAGCCCCCAAACCGTATTAGAAATCGCACCGAACCATAATAAAAACGCTTTAGTCTAATTTGGTTTCCATTTCAAACATTAGTTTAGTTTGAAAATTTCTCAAACTATTATTTATTGATTTGGTCTAATATCTTCAAATCACACCAAACCGGACCATGAACACCCCTATTTCTTTGTCTTATTTAAGGCAAATGCTACATTGAACTTTTCAATGAAGGAAAACTCTATGAGCCATACCCCCTTGAATTTGGCAACCTACTCTTTTATGATGTCAACTCCCATGAAATGTTTATATAAAATATTATATATAATATCGATATATTATTATATTAGGTACATATAACTGGATTCTGATTTTTATTCGATCAGATGGGCTCAGGTCCATATTCAATTCAATTACTTAACGGTAAGGGTGTCAACGGACCGGTTTTGCTGTCCAATCCAAAATCAATTTGGACAGATTAAACGGACCAACAAGACATTGGATTGGACCAATCCAGTCCAAAATATTTATTAGCTTGGATTGGACCTGGTCCATCCATAACAAATTTATGTTGGATTGGGTTGGATTAAGCCAATATCTGATCCATCGATATAAGATAAGAATATATGTATTAATGGACTGGGTTTAGGTTGAAACCAATCTAAATCAAAATGAATTGAACAGTCCAGACAATGATTTTGGACCAGTCCAAATTAATCCAAAACATTCATTGGATTGCATTGGACCTGGTCCATTTATAATGGACTCACATTGGACTGGATCGGATTGGGCCAAATCCAGTCCAATTGCACTCCTACTTAACGGATGCAGGTTTTAACATCTAAATCCAAATAATTGGATTTTGATGTTAGATCAAGTATCGGATGTCAGACTCAGAGTTTGTTGACAGCCCCAAGTATGGGATGTCTCCTCACATTTTGACCAACTGTGCGGGAGGCTTGATAAAATTAGGCAGATCTAGAAGGGAAATAACTCGATCGATCAATATATAAAGAGAAATTTTTTTAATCAAATACTTTGCAACTGAGTTCTCGACGTCCGCCAAAACTGAGAGCAGCTCAAGTAAACAATAACAATAATAGCCTACAGACAATTAGTTGGAGATGCTATTTTTAAACCTAATCGTTAATTAATACATGTTTCTTTCTCCTAAAACAAAATAATGAAAAGGTCGGGCTAGGGTCACCATTTCCAGCTCAGGCTGGCCCAGCCTACAATTTTATGGGGCTCATTTTGTCCTACGGACCCAGACCGAAAGCCCAGTCCAGGACAGACCTGGGCCCGGGCTATATTGTGGGTGCTAAGTCTAACAGGGCCCCGGCCCGGTCAATTATTACCCGTCTGGCGTGTTGTATGTTTGCAAGGCAATTGTTGCCTTGTTGACGTATGGGAATGAATTCAGATCGGTTACTAATACCGGTTCGGATCAGGTAGGCAACGTTAAATGAATATTTAGAATCTTTTTGACACTTGTCCCATAAAAGAGGGGTAAAATACAAAAATCTCCCCTAAAATTTTTGACAATCATAAAAACCTTCTTTATAATTTCACTATAACAAAAACCTTTCCTCTATCTTTGAAAAATTCAACAAATACTTCCTTACTGTCAATGATATTTTTTTTAAATACTTATTTCAACCTTTTACAAATTAATGTGCGTCTGTTTTTACTAAAATAGCCCCTCATGACTTACAGTGACACTTCCCTTTCTTTAATTTTCCTCTGATTCTTTCTCTCTTTCTCTCTTTCTCCACCACACCAACACGGAATAACACTATTCATCATTTCCCTCTTTCCGACTAAAACACACAACAGTAGCGATTGAATTCGATCTCCACCTCCGGCCATCCGAACTGTCAGTAGTCCAACGGTGGTACTGGGATGAGATCCACTCCGCCACCAGAAATGAGAAAACCACCCTTTTGAAAATTGATTTTGGTTTTTGGATTGATAAAACTGCTAATACTATTCACTTCTTTCCCCACTAATCCACTATATATTACGTCTCATTGTCTCCCTTCCTGCTTAGTTCTCTACACTTTACCGCAGTTTAATTAAGTAAGAAAGTAGCTCTGAGAATATAATAAGAACCTTGTATTTTTTTTTCACTATCCCTTATCGGAAACCCGACAATTTTGATGGAAAAGCGATAAGGGCAAGAGGATGAGTTATATGAGAAGAGTTTGGATGGCAGCCAGTAAGGGTGTCAATTGGACTGAATTTGGTTCAATCTGGTCCAATCCAATGTGAGTCCATTACGAATGGACCTGATTCGATCCAGTCCAATGAATATTTTGGATCATTTTGGATCGGTTTAGAGATTATCCAATCTGTTCAAGTTTCTATTAATTTAGATTGGTTTCAACTCAAACCTAGTCTATTGACACTTATGTTCTTATCTCCTATCAATAGACCAGATATTGGCTCAATCCAATATAAATTCATTATGGACGGACCAGGTCCAATCCAATATGTCATATTGGTCTGTCCATTCCATCCAAATTCAATTTATTTTATTGGTCTGTCCAACCCGTCCAAATGGATTTTGATTTGGACAGAGTTCAACCCAAAACTGGTTCATTGACACCCCTAGCAGCCAGTGTTGTCGTGATGTAAGGCCATACTGACCAGGGTTTCAAATGGAACTCCGGTCTCGGGCCTCTACACTCAACTAATAAGGGCCTCTCGTCCATTGGAAAATTGTCCAGATCTCGGCCTTTCTCTGGCATTCTTGGTTTAGTCGTTGGACATTTGCTCGGGGGTGGTAACGAAGATGATAGGCATCAACAAGCCGACGAGTCTCTTCAGAAGGTGATGTACTTGAACTGCTAGAGCCCAAGCTAGAAAGGCACAGGAAATGGAGTGTGTCTTGGCCTTCTTGATCGAGGTGATCTTGATCATTGACGTAGTGGGAAGAAATTGATCGCTATCGGATTGACAAGCCCTACCGATCGAGAAGAGGGTTATAGAAGATGAATGGTGTTTGAGCGGATTATGGAGTTGTTGAGACAGGGCTATTTTAGTATAAATAGATGCACATTAATTCGTAAAAAGGGTAGAATAGATATTTTGAAAAAATGATCATCTCTTTAATGTTTTCCATCTTGGTCATTGACGGAAGGGAGGTATTTATTGATTTTTTTCAAAAATAGAGAGGAGGTTTTTGCTAAAGTGAAACTATAAGAGAGGTTTTTATGATTGTTAGAAACGTCAGGGGAGGCTTTGTATTTTACCCCTTTACAGTTGTCAAAATATTTATCAAGTGCTCATTTAACATGCTTACTTTGTGGTGCCTAATAGATCCGGTCCCTACTAATACATAGTGCCAACAGCCTCCCAGGTAGTGGTTGCAGTCATGTATTGGGAATATCTCTTCATAAGTGATAAGGGACGATAAGGTTGTGTTTGGTTTGTAGGAAAAGGAAGAGAAAAGTAAGAAAACCTATACAAGGTTTGCATAATTTTCTCTATCTTTTCCTTCTTTTTCCTACATTTTCCTTCAAAACAAACATGGGAGATATTTCCAATACGAGGCTGCAATGACCTGGTGGAATTATGTTGGGAGCGTTTGGTTAATAACAAATCCCCACCCGAGACGAATTTGGATCAGCTACCAATGTGTATGTCGAACATAGCTCCCTCTCCTTTAGTTTGTTGAATGTGTTTTGCCGACATGAATCATGATTCAATGCACTGACAACCTTATCTGCAGGAATTTTTGATACTGCGCGCAGATGAGAAGATTAACTATTTTACTACTGGATCGATCTGATTATTGATTGCTTTTTCTTTTTTCTCATGCAATGAATATTAGGTTATGATTCCTCTTAATTAATTTGTTCTTGTCTGCTCTGTAATTCAAGAGGAAATGGCGCAATGCAATGTGGTAGGTGAGAGAGTTAAGTAATTGACACACAACGGTGTTGCATCTTACATGGTTCAAGGTACCATTAAATCCGCACAACCAGGAGTCCCATCTTCCATGGAGGGAGCGGAATTTACTCTCTGGAAAATGGGACTCATGGGAAACATCCCCTTCTCCCATGTGCTATACCTACGATCTCCATTCATGCATGGCATTGCATCTCCCTACATTCAACCGGCCTCCACCATTTCCTTTGGCTACAACCTTTATTTATTTTACTTTTCAAGTGAAGAAATGGCTTGACGAGTTTCGTACTTGGTAATTGAATAATGAAATATTTTTTGTACATATTTGTAGCTGTACTATTTTCAAACTTACGCTCAGTTTGGAAGGATTATAAATATAAATATGTAAAGTGTAAAATCTTATATTTTATATTATTTTTATTTTGTCTATATTTGTAATGTATATATTTATATTTGTACTCTGAGAGAGCTAGCCTGGTTCGAGAGTAGAGCTAAATGCATTCATGTATGCTTTGTTTTGCATGGTTTTAAAAAACGATTCGGAAATGAAGCCATCAGTTTTTGGATCGATGGTTCAACCATCCGGTTCGAATGGATGGCATGTTCTGAGAACAAAAAATAAAAAATAAATAATGATAAAAACTGTTAAACAGGTCAACAGTTTGACCCCCTGAGTCAATAGATCATTGGCCGATTCAACAGTTTTTTGCTAAGGATCGGGTTTGAAATAAAACGGAACTGATTGCCTGAACAATTCCCAGGCCAAACGATTCAACTGTCCAAATCAACAGTGGTTCGAAAACCATGTTATTTTGTTCATCTAGGGTATCTCATCATCATCATAATTTTATATATATACAAGTTGATATAGGCGCATTTGACTGGCCAGTAAGGGGCTGACGTGTGTCCAACCAGAGGGCGCTAGCCTAAGTGTACAATAAGGACACATAGGGCTCAGGCACAGACTGGATGGACCCAACCCAAGGGCGCTGCGTGGATTTGGCAGACGATCTCGATAGGCCCTCGTACGATCTCAATAAGGGGCTGGACTCTCTGATTTCTCTCCAGAGCTTCAATAACTTCCAATTGCTATTGCCCTATGGAGAACCAAAGTGTTATTTGAGTCCTCGTCTGGACCCTTCGGCTCCAAACTTCGGACTCTCCTTATGCTCGTACTAACTTGATCGTCGAAATCCTCGCCCGCCCGAGACCTCTGACACCTCTGTCTTTGCATGATCTCCTTTGGACCCCTCGCATATAGTATTTGGTGCATGTCCTCAGCTCCTACAGTATCTGAAGAGACCTACCACCTCGAACATAGTCCTCGACCTCAACTTTCCCTTTCTAGGCCTTCAAAGCCCTCGACTATCTTCACCAAAGTTCAAAAGCGAAATTACCTTATTATCCTCGGCCAACCCGAGCATCAACACAACTTAACAATGCAGTTTGTATATAACTCTACAGTTCATTAATTGCTACTATATATGAGATTATTCTGGTAAGGTCAATGGTGCAAAGCCCGGGATATGATCCCGACTGACTTTACAGAATTTTCTTAGTTCAAAAGAGAGAAAGAGGGAACCCTTTGACTAAGAATCACTGGACAGTGGCCGCATCGTCAATGCACTTGCTCATGGATTCCTCCTGATATATTGGATTTGATGAGATGGGAGTGGTTGAATTGATGGATCAACTTGTTTATCTTTGGTAATTAATGAAGGGATCTACTTAATTATATTTTTAATTGAAGCAAGGAAGCAAAGTCAGACGCTCCATTCTTGACTTTTTTTTAGGGAGTCCTCGTTGCGTAATACCTGCCAAGTATTAGGGAGGATAGACATGGCCAAAGGCTGTCAAAAGTTTGAACTTTCAACTACTCCCTCGAGCCAGCAAACCCCTAAACAAAAACTCTATGTGTACGTACGTAGCTATTTCTACCTATTGGTTTAATTGGGTCGAGCTAAATTCAAGCTAAGGTTCAAACTTCAAAGTATTGATAGTTGATACACTCCAATACGCGAAATGAGTAATATAAGGAGTGTGTCCGGACCGGTAAATGCGATCAGTTAATCGATTTGTTTAATCATCATTTTGGTTTGTCGATTCTTCGGTTTTTTATTATTTACAATATATTATAAATATATATAAATATATAATAAAACATTAGAAATATATATAAAATATTATATTTTAAATAATAAATAATATATTATACATTATAAATATACATTTATATATAGAATATATATTTATTAATTTATAATGTATAAAAAATATAATATATATAAATATACATAATATGTATATCAGTCGGTTCAATTAACCACTGATTTTCTATTTTGGTTAATTGAAACCGAACTGACTGATTGGATTAACCAAATTTTTGGTTTGGTTTCGGTCAATTTTTTCAATTGTTTCGGTTTTTCAGTTTTTTTTGTTCACCCCTTAGTAGTATAAGGTGTTTTGATCACATTCTTTGTTTTTTCCTGTTATATCATTCAAAAATTGGCAAGGAATTGGTCTAAGGCCTATCTACCTTTTTTCCTGTTATACCATATGTATCGGTTACATTCTGAATGCTTTATCCTTATTGGCTGAGGTGATAATATTGTTGAATGTATATGAATTTGTAGCATTTGGGACAAATGGATAATTAACTTTTAAGGCTCAATTTGGAAAAAGTACAAATACAAATATATAGAACGCAAAACCTTGTATTTTGTATTATTTTATATGTATTTACATTGTAGATATTTGTATTTATACTTCTTCCAAATGGAGCCTAAGCGGCAAAGTCATACAGTAACAGTTCCTCTACCTGAGGAACCATTTGTAAAGATCGTTGAATATTGAACCCCAAGTCGTCTCAGCTGTTCAAGAATCAAGATATCCGATTCAAAATTTAATAATACTAATAACGGTAAAATGTTCAATAAGATAATAATAACTATATTAATAGTAATCAGCCAAATACCACTCTTATGCAGGCTAGTACTGATTCATTCCAAGAGAGCAAAGTCCTCATGTTCTTCTTAATTATTCAAATATATTGATCGAGTCAGCAGTTTGAATAAGTTCATCAAGGTAAACGAATGGTGTTGAATAAGTCCAACACTTGGGTTTTCTCCTTGGAAATGCAGCCATGGGACAAATGAGTGTTGATGGTTTCTGCCAAAGGGCCATAGAAAATGTTCCATCTCTTTGCAATTACTCTCTTCTGATGAACATATTGTGGAAGTCATGCAATGGTTCGGTTAATCGAATTGATATTATTGGTTTCTGAAAAATCAGTAATCAAAATTAATCGGTTAATCGATTGATTGGTTCAGTTAATCATCAGTTTGGTTTTTTATATTTATAATATATACTTTAAAAATTATATGAATATATAATAAAAAATAAAAATACATATAAAATATTATGTTTTAAATAATAAATAATATATATTTATTTATAATGCACATTAATTAATTTATAATATATATATAAAAAATATATATAATATATAGAAATATATGTATACTAGTTGGTTCGATTAATCACCTTTTTTTATATTGATTAGCCAAAACCAAACTGACAAGTTACATTAATGAGGCTTTTTTATTTGGTCTCATTGGTTTGATTCAGTTTTTTGATTTTTCAGTTTTTCTTGCTCACCCCTAAAAGCCATATAACTTTGCTGCACATGGTCCCTCCACAAAAGCTAACAGCAGGGTGTAATTAAACTACTAACGATTAGATATTTAAATCGACAGCTTGGGATTTCTTTATGTGCTTGGAGTTGGGAATCATGCCTAAGAATTAAAAATGGAGGGAGTTTATCAGATTTAAATTTGCTGATTGATCAGATGAATATTGGGTAAAAGTGGTAGTAGCAAATTAGTTTGTTTTGTGTGTTTAAAGGAATCAACCACCTTTATATACAATAACTTATTTTTTAATCAGAAGTGACAAAATGTGAAACAATTATATATAACCAAAGGGGGGAATTAATCCTGTTAAATAAATAGTAGAGACTTTTATTGTCAACACTAGATTATTTTCCACTTGCCATACAATATATCATTCACTCGCCATTTTCATGCACTGGTGCACCTCGATTTTGGAAACATAATATCCTACACTTAGAAAAAGCAGTTTATTATGCACTGGTGAAGACCGTTAGCTTGTGCCTTGCATTATAACCCCAGATGAAGAAACCTTTAATATGCTGGGGTAGCCTTCAATTCTCTTTCTCCTTACCAAAATGGTTTATTTAATTAGATGATCCTTACTCCAACTGGAGTAGCCAAGCAGGTATTAAGAGCCTTCATTTATGTAGGGATTCTTTCCCACTCTTGGTAGTTGAGTGTCTTAAAGGATTTGCATGCATGATTATCACTTCCTTCTTCCTTCTTTTTCTTTTTCCTTCCTTCTTTTCTTCTGTGTATCTCGATTGCCAATAAATGAAAAGAAAAAAAAATAAAAGTTTATTAAACAATGCCAAAACAGATCTTTGAATGTAGATGTTACTGGATTGGGACTCTAAAAATATTAGTTTCTGAATCATAATGGTTGATGAAATTTGACCCAAATTTATAGCCAGCTTGAGTTTATATAAGTTTTGGAGCTAGCTAGGTTATTTTTTAGTTAAAACAGTTAATAGTATGTGCCTTGTTTATGAACTATTTTGCTGAGAAAAATTATTTGTTTCATATTCGCATCAAGTGATAGTTTTGTTTTTTCACTTCTAAATATAAACAAGGGAAAATCTATGATGCAGGAAAGATATGATATCAGAAGAATTTTGACCAATCAAAACCCACTCATGAATTTTGATAACCTGATACCACATTTTTTATTCCAGTTGACTCGGCAGAAGTTTTTCAGATATCATATATTTTCCATATCATAGTTGAATCCTATAAACAAACAAAAAGTTCATACTTTGAACTTTAAAGCTGTAGTGATTTCCCTCAAATGTATTTAATGTCATGTAATAATAAAATTACCATAAGGTGTTGGTTCATGTTCTAGTTAGGTTTTCACATTAATTAGAGCCCCAAAATTAATTTTATGAAACCTAAAAATTGTACCTACTCTCACTATACTGTCATACTTGAAGTAGTACAATCAATAAAAAATATTTAACTTCAAGTGAAGCTGGATTTTTTTTCTCAAGCAGATATTAAGGTTGTGTTCAATTCCATGGGCATTTATTGAAAAAATGCTACCACATCAGCGTCACATAGGCGTTAGTGTTTATTTCATATGAAGCAAAATGAAACAATTGTTTGGTTTCACCGTTTATCAAATAAATGGTATAAAACTGAAACGCTTTGATTTTTGTACATGGGGCATTTGGGGAAATGTCAAATTCTTGTTTCTCCCAATAAGCCGTTGTTTCTTGAAACCAAATGCTGATGTGACACACTTTAATGGGTATTAATTTGAGGTGGAGAGTAAAAAATGTTTAAAGTGAAGGCTAACCAAACAAGAAACGTTTAAAGTATAAAACGTTTAAAGTGAAAAAGTATAAATAAATGTTTAAAGTGAAAAAAGTACAAATAAATGGCCTATCCATAAATGCCCAGGGAACCAAACACATACTAATTCAGGTTCTCTCGTTTGTACCAATTTATTTCCCCTAAACTTGATACGATTATTTCTGTAACAGTGATATAATAGCATAGGGCCCTCTCTCTCTCTCTTCTTAATTTCAAGCCTAATCACATCTGGATTAGTGATGAAGGCCCCATTCATTAACCAGTAAATAGGGGGGAGGGGAAGTTAATCAATGGGTATTTCTTTTCCATTGACCAACTTTACAACATTCTTTTTGTGGTAACTTCTCGACCCCAGTGATATAATAGCATAGGGCCCTCTCTCTCTCTCTGCTTAATTTCAAGCCTAATCACATCTGGATTAGTGATGAAGGCCCCATTCATTAACCAGTAAATAGGGGGGAGGGGAAGTTAATCAATGGGTATTTCTTTTCCATTGACCAACTTTACAACATTCTTTTTGTGGTAACTTCTGGACCCCACACGGTAAAAAGAGTTTTATCCGAGTTAAACTTATCCATATCGAGGCGAATTACTTTTTCAGAAAAAAATTAAATAACATAACAAGACAAGTTTATCTATTTTGACATTAACTTTTTATGAATAGAAAAGTAATTATATTACTTGCATAGAAATAAAAAGAACATAAATAAATGAATTTATTTACCTAGATAAATATTTTTTAGATAACATCCACATAGGTTACAAAATTCTAAACGAATAAAGCAGAAGACAAAGAATTAAATTCAGAGGTAATGGCCATAAAGTGAGTTCATGTTGATATTTGGAGAGGAAGTAGTCCTTGCACAAGTCAAAACCAAACTGCAGGTCACTGTTTCACTGAAATTCATGATCTGGTACAAATTTGATGCATACACATACAACCCAGATAAACTACAAACAAAATGTGTAGTAATAATTATATTACAACTAGCCAGTAATAACTATAAAATGTGTAGTAATAATAATAAACAGTACTTAAAAATAATTGAGAAAAAATAATTAAAAGAAAAGGTAAAAGCTAGGCAAAAAAAAAAAAAGAGAGAACTTGCCTAGTTAAAAGCAAACTGATGCACTATAAGGCCACTATATTATATCACTGAAATTCATGAACTCGTACAAATTAAAGTTGTCTAGTTAGTTTAATTAAAAAGTTATATAAATATATAGATGGGAAATTAAGTGACAACGTGGCCCATATATAAATTCCACAGTGATCACCTAAGGATTCGAGTTCATCAATTGTTACATGTTCCTCTCTGATTTTGGGGTTTGTTATCAGTTCTAACAATCCCCTCGTTACCTGCCAAGATCAAATACTTGTCCTTTCTTGTAAGTGTAGTGCACTCGAAACCCAATACCCTACCGATCTCCTCCTGTACATTATTGGCAACATCAAACCTCGACTGAGCACTGTCATGGAGCTTGGACGACCCACGTATCTCTTCTAGCAACCGGACCTTGTAAGCAGGAAATGGGTTCATGAGGAAGAAAAGTGGGTCCAAGCATTTGAGCCCACCTGCCGTTGTACCATAAAACATGCTAACATGGGTGTCCATGGCTACTGGCACTATGTTGTTGCTCATCTCTGCAAACAATGGACTGAACCTCAGCAGATAGGGCTCCCTACAGGTGGTTCCTTCTGGGCACACAACAAGGTCACCTTGGCTCAAGAGCTTCTCCATCATCTCTGCATCTTGCTCTCTATCTCTTGTCAATCGGACTGTTTTGATGGGTGCCAAGATCTCCGAGACCCTACTGAGGCTGTACGTGACTGCAGTGAGGGGTTTGTTGATGACGGTAGAAAGGTAGAGTGGGTCTAGGAGTGTTCTGTGGTTACATACGTACAGAATCCCTTTTGCTCTATCTTTGTTGGTTCTTGACATTGAAGGAGAAGATTTTGGTATCGTCTGCTTGAGCCTCATCCCAGTGAAGACAAGAATAGGGGTAGAGATCTTGTAGGGTAATAACAAAGCGACAATGGCTCTGATGATGGCAATGGTAAAACCCAGTGGAATCCACATAAATACGAACAGAGTGGCGAGTGGTGTTGGTCTAAAAGCCAGCCTTCCATCGTGAAAGATGAGCGGTTTGAGGTAGTTTTCCCTTTGCAGCTGACTCCAGTTCCTCTTCTCTGCTTCACTCACCAAGTAAATCTCCTGTTACAATTGCAAAATGTAAAACAGAGATAAGTTGGAGCAAATATGAGAGAGAGAGAGAGAGAGAGATTGACTACATTCAATCTAAATGACTGACCTTGCAGTAGGAAAACACCTGGTGATCGAGAGATTTATTGAAGCCACCAATTCCGACAATATCACGACTACTCAGTGTGTCTTCTCCAAAGACCTTCTGCAAGACGTGTCTGGTTTTCTCCTTGTCCTCCATTAGACCGACGAAGTATCCACGAAACACCTTCAGCTCTCTCCCCACGACAGATTCGACGCCCAAATAATCTCTCAGAAATCCCTCCACCATCACTTTGGGCAAAGCACTCACACCCACATTTCTTCTGAACTTCCTCAACGTCTCGAAACCTTCCACCCCAACATCCTCTAAGAAAAACTTTGGCAACACGGCCGCCCCAACTCTAAAGCTCTCCTTTTTAATCCCAAAGAAACAGACGAACACCATTATCTTCAGCCCCATCTCCTCACTTGCCATACAAACAAAAGGGTAGAGAAGAAGGAGAACAAGAGACCTCAGAAGACTTCCAGCTTCAAAGGCAACAAGCATGAAATAAGGAAACAAAGAAGAGGGTCTCAGCAATGCTCCCTCGACATCAAAGATCAGAGTTTGGTCTGAAATCTCTGATCTGTGGGCAAAAGAATGAAACTTTTGAAATCTGGGTTGACCGAAAAGTTGAGCATTGCTGCCCTTTCTCCATAAGGAGCGTGGATTCCTTAATCTTCTAAGGAGAATCCGAGAGATGTACAAGAGAAGGGCTTTGAAGGAGAAAGCTTTGCCAGTCGTCGTCATCATTTCAGTCGCTCACTCTCTCTTGGTTTGGTTTGCTACAAGCCTCAGCACTGCATCCGATTATATACATCGACGTGAATAAAAATACCCCTCAGAATTTCCCATTATTACGGTGATGCCATCATCTATCTGAGTGTGTCGACAGTGAAGATCCAGCTATTGCCCGTGTGAATCGCAGCTTCCGATCTTCCTCATTTCCTAGATTCTACGTGTAACGTGTTATATGATGTATGCTGACGGTTTCAGCTTTCTCAGGATGTAAACACTTGGATGAAGTCTAATTTTGTCATGAGCGCGAGCTGATGACTTCTACCAACAAAATACGTTCCAACCCTTTAATTTGATCTAATACAGCATTTAACATTATAGATTGGTTTCTATCATGCCAAATATCTTACATTAAGAATATCTCTCATGAAATAAAGAAGATATTTTCAATCCAAGACAATAAAAGCTAACTTTAAGATTAGGATCCATCATAAAAGTGGTTACATATGAGATGTGCCATGTAAGATCATATTATTAGAGGGTTAGAATGTGTTTTATTGATAGGAGATCTGGATTTGTCATGAGAGTTGACTTCGATTAATACAAATTCCATATTTATATGTTTTATTTCATGAGGAAATATTCCCAAATTTCATACAAGAGGTTGTTCCAATGGTATGAGTAAGCGGTTGTATTGACCGAAGCCGAACTTATGATGAGCCCATACATAAAGGGTATATACCATATTATTATCTTTCTCAATCAGTATATTGTTGTTGTAAGGAATATGGGTTTAAGTATTATATATTGATTTAATAATGTTTTGAATATTATGTTAAGGATAATTAATTGATGGTTAATGTACTTTTTATTTATTTACATAAAATAATTATAAAACTTCATATTTATTTATATTATTTTATTTGTTTATTAGTTATATATAATAAGAAATTAGATATGGGTTCTGAACCCGATCGACTCACCTTCACATGCAAAAAGGGTAGGGTTCGGAGAGGTTTTTGTATCTTCATATCTGGAGATCTATTATTTGAATTAATTCTGAAAATCAGATATACTGCAGGCTTTGGGAGGATACGGATTAAAAAGTTAAAAAGAGTAGAATTTATAAAACCCTTTCAAAATCCACCCCTTTGCTATCCTATCTTTCACTGTACTCAGCTACAGACTTTACCCGAAGCAATAATTAAAATTGAGGTCATCTCTGTGCCAGTGCCAGATCTTGTATGATAGTTACTTCCCCAAATGATGCCAATTAACAATTGAGGTTCCCAAATTCTAAGAGACAAAAATTTACCAAAAAATTCTTAGAAACCAAAAGAGGGTCTAATTTTTTTTGGTAGAAAAGATAATAATTTCATTCAATTAGAGACTAAACAAAAGAACTAATACACATTCCAACACAAAAAGAGGGTGTATTAGGTGGTTATTTGGCACCCCTCGGTCCGAGCGGAGATGCAGGTTCTCAGCGTTGTGAATGACAGTGGGCCACGGCCTAACCCCACTGACGACTACTGACGCCAAAGCTGTAACACACAAAAATGAAAATGGGTTTGTTACGCAGCTCCTCCTTATATATTCTTTTAGACACTTGGCCTTTCTTTTTTTTGTTATATTTAGAACTGTTTACGGGTTGGGTTGGGTCGGTTTACTAGCATTTTTTCAATCGACCCGATTTAGTCGATTTATCTAGAAATGAAATCGAAATCGACCCAATACTAAGTAAAACCAACCTGATTGATTTAAATCAATTTGAATCGATTTGGATCAGATTGAGGGATTTATTGATAATTAGAGTGATTTTCTTGATCCGCTACAATAATAGGTGAACCATTTTAGTAGATCATACTTCATAAGTTGGTAAATTGGCTTAGCTTTACAGTATACTATTGGGTACCCATATACAGGCTAAGTCAAATTTATCATTTATGGTTAGAGTACATATTATATAGTTCTACGAGTCAGGATATTAATCAAATTTAACTTTTATGATTTATATTTAATATTACAACTTACAAGAATCTAACAATTGTACATCTTCGTATCAACCTTGTTTCTGTTACATTCTCCTTATTCTAATACATTTAGGGTTGACACACCCCAAATCAAACTCTCCCAAGTCAAATCAGTGAATCATGCGTGTTTAAAATAAAACAAAAAGAAGAAAGAAGGATTGCCAAAACAAAATAAAATAAGAGAAGGTGAAGGCTTCAACTCGAAAAGAAGGTAGTGGGAGTAACATGTATAGCCTCTTGTATTTTTTTTTTCTTTTTTCAGGTTGGGATGAGTGTGAGAAAGAGATTGTATTTTTTCGATTTGGAGCAAGACGGGCCAAGTCCTCGTCTGTTTTTATATTTGATAATGTTTTCTAATAAAATTGGAATAAAGTTTTTTTATTTATTTTACATCTTTAGATTAGATCCATCCGCTTTGGCTTTGCTACAGAAACCGGGTGTCTGTTCAAAACACGGGGCTTCATCTTGCCAATCTTGCCATCTGGCAACTGATTACAGTTTGACACTTGGGCACATCCGGATTACATATTAAGTTGTTTGGACTTAGGTGGTGACCCACCTTTTTTTAGTCATTTTCAGAGAGATTAGAGGTGGGGCAGATTTAGATGCACGTGAGGTCCACTGGCCATACCATAGGGAGAGAATCTGTGTATAATATATGTATATCCGCGGATTTGATCCAACGCATTTTAAATGAAGGGTTAACTTTGGCTGTTGGGGCCCAACAGCATGGGCTGTTGAGACAGTTTCTGAGCTGAATACATTTTGGGCCGTTCACTTGTTCATGCGAATATTTTACTTTTTAGTCAAAATAAATTAAGATCTAATGATTAATTTACTCATGTTTTAATTTTTAATAACGTTGTTGGCCCCAGTGGCTAAGGTTTTTCAGTGGAAATGATTAATTTACCCATATTTTAATTTTTAATAACGTTGTTGGCCCAACAGCTAAATGGAAGTGGGTGGAAAGCCATCGAGTCATTCATCGGTCTGTATTCGTGTTGAAATTAAGATAAAATGATTAATTTACCCATGTTTTAATTTTTAATAACGTTGTTGGCCCCAACAGCTAAAGTTTTTCCTAAATGGAAGTGGGTGAAAATTCAACCATCGAATCAATCATCGGTCTGGATTCGTGTTGGGCAAGTTTTAAAATTACGAAATGAAGGGCATCACGTGTAATTAAGTGATAATCCAGAGGTGTTTTGGAGGAAAGAAAGAGAATAGGATGATATGATGCAGCCAGCGGTAGAGAAGTCGGCAATCGGCGATCGTCTTTTGCCAGGTATATGGTGATGTTTAACTTTTCTCATAAAGGAAATAGGGAAGACGCAACGTGGCGGTGGGCTTTCTCCATTAATGGTTGACTCGGCCCATTTGGTCGCCTCGCTTCAGCGCGTTTATATGGTATTGAATATTTGAATTAAATTCATTCTCGTCTTCTCAATTTCGTATGTCGAGTTTGAAGTTTGCCAGGTAAAACTTGCTTTATCGGACCAACCCAAGACTCAAATCAACTATTCTGTTACTCTCGAAGACCTCCAAAAGCAAGTAACCAAACAACAATTTTACAACTGAAAACCATTTTAGAGGCGCATGTGAAGGCTTCAGCTAGGGTGTAAATGGGTCAGGTCTATCCGATGGATTCGAACAGAATGAATCTATTATAATGGTTTGGTTTCATGATTTATCCTGAATAATAATTCAAGATCTGATTATTTTATTAAATATATATAATATTTTTTAATTTTTTTATAATTTTTATCTTACTTTATATTTAAAATGATAAATTTGATGAATAATAAATAAGATAATATTAGATAAAACATTTAATTTAATAATACATAAATAATTTAAGATTTTTCTTTCATTTGTATTAAAGTTTTATAATCAAAATTTAAAATTTAAGTTATTATGTGAATAAATAAATATAGTTTTCAGTAAAGTCAGGTCTATTAGATCTCCATAGACTTGATTATTAACCAGGACAGGACAGTTCTGAATCTGTGATTTTTTTTTTCTGATTAATAATGAATTGAGGACTGATTTTACTTAAACCCAATTCATTGACAGCCCTAGCTTCAATTTTGATTGAATATGTTGATTGATGAAGGAAGGCCATAAGACCTTTCCTTCAAAAGAAAAAAAAATGGGAGAATAACAGTTTAGTTCAGGGTCAGAATTTTTAAACTCAAAGTATAATTAGGGTGGGTATCAGCTCAGAATTAATGCCAATTCAGGGAATAGAGTAAAGATTTTTGACATTTTAAATATTTATAATTCTGTAAAAGAATTTAAAAATCTACATTAAATCTGTCCGTACTTTTCCGAAAAAATTGTCCTTTATACCAACAAAAGCAATTTCACCACAAAGCTGACTATTCATCTCATATAAAGTGTAATTTTGAGTTTTCAAGGATTTTAATAAATATGTAATTTAATGCTTTTCGTGTGAGTCCTAGTTTGCTGGGCCAGAAGGCGCCGCGCAAAAGGCCCACCCATATGGGCACTCATTGAGTGAGGACGGAATGTCTTGGGTCGACTTTGGAGTGTGAAGCATGCATCTGTGTTTTGGCCACCTGTAAAATTTTCATCTACATACTTGAAAAAGTGGGACCCATCAAGAATGGGGAATCTCTTGTGCTGATAAGCCTAATATCATTGACCCATGGAACATTGGACGTGGCAATTTAAGATCATGAATATCGTATCAGGCAGATGTACGAATCATCATTATCGTATCATTATCTAAGCCTTATCCTGCCTTTGTGGGGTCAGCTAAATACAATATTGCACTGCTTCTCACAAGACAGTGATGGACTGATGATGGTTCATGGTTGCCTTCTCTATTCATCATTGTTCAACACTCAATGCGGAGAAATCCACAACGCCCTTCGGAATAGCCAATAGCCTCTAGGCTAAAACCGTAGAATCATGGGCTTCAATGTATTGCTGTGGCCCTACAAGATGGGCCTCAACAATACATCCGGTTTGAGCACAATTGATGGTAATTTTTCCTATTTCTTTGATTCTCAGAAGGAATTCAGATTTTCTATTCATATTCAAAATCCGTGCCTTACAGTATATTGTAAGATGGAATTATATAGGCTGAGTTTGGAAGAAGTACAAATACAAATATGTAGAATGTAAAACTTTATATTTTGTATTATTTTGTATGTATTTATATTGTATATATTTGCATTTATACTCTTTTCAAACTGAAATTCAAGATGTATACAATGTGAATAGAGAGTTGTGGGCAGAAAATCCGATTTCCGACAAGAACCTATCTTAAATGGGTTGGGATAGGATGATTTCCCTCACGTGAACAGGGATGGGGAGTGGCTCCCCATTCCCACCCCACCCAGTCGGCGCACCCTGCCCTATTTTCATTCCTGAATGCAGCTTTAGCGGTCTCAACTGAATTGATAATAGTTTTTCCTATTTCTCTAATTCCCACAAGTGAATTCATATTTTCTATTTATTTTCTCCACCCATGCCTTACCCATAATTCACTATATCTACACATCTCATAATACAAGATGGCAATATATAACTACAATTCAAGAGAATCAAGACGTGTAGAGTGTGGATAGAGAGTTTGTGGGCAGAAAATCCAGATTTCCGACAAAGACCTATCCTAGATGTGTTGGGATGGGATGATTTCCCTCATGTGAACAGGGATGGGGAGTGGCTCCTGTTCCCACCCCATCCAGTCGGCCCACCTCATTCCTGAATGCAGTTTTGACCGTTTCAACTTAATTGATGGTGAGGATAGTCTGACTGTACTGACCAAAATAATCTAACGTACCCATCTCATCAAGTGTTAAATGCTTGCGTGTTGTCACTTTTGGTTCAGTTAGAGGAGTAAAGTCGTCTCCTCTCCAATAATCAGCACTTAGCTTCAAAAATGCTCCGCTCTCATCTAACTGTCAATGAACGGAAAACAGCTTCAGCTTCAAAGTCCAAACCCTAAAACCAAATTCTTGAAACACATTACATATATCTACGCGGTACGCGTTGCAATGCACCGTTAAAGTGAAAGACTTCTGGCAAATTAATGCATCGGTTGGTTAGAACTCTTACAAGAGTCGTTCGTTGTCAGGTATGAATTCAAAGGAATATATTTCTAACAGCCATGTTTGACGGAGCTGATTCATTTCTCCGGCGATGATATAGAGCCGTCCCCTCCGCCCTACTCTATGGTGAAAGCAACACTGAAATAAATGAAAAACAAAACTTGTGGCATGTCATTATCTGAATTAGGTCAGAGGAAGAAACCAAATAAACAACCGGAAGAGGCAAATTAAATGAGGTGGTGGAAAAACTGGTGGTACTGGGCTGATTCATTTATTTGAGTTTTGAACAGAAATTTATTGGGTGATTCAACTCTTCAAGTGAAGAAGCTCGTATTGGTTTAGAATAATGTTAGTACGCTGCAATTGACGAAGAACATGGCGAAATAGTTTCATGTGTTTTTGTTGATGTGACATGTTTTTTTATTTTAGAAAACAAAATCATTCACAATGGGGGATCGAACACCCCGATGATGAGGGGTGCCAATTGTACTGGATTTGGTCCAATCCGATCCAGTCCAATATAAATCCCTTGCAAATGGATCAGGTCTAATCCAATCTGATGAATATTTTAGATCATTCTGGACCTGTTTAATTTAATGTCTGGATTGTCGAATCTGTTTAAATTGGTTTTAATCTACATTGCTTCCAACCTAAACCTGGTGCATTGACACCCCTATTCTTATCTTCTATCAATTGACTAAATATTGGTTCAATCCAACTCAATCCATATAAATCCTTTTGATGGACCAGGTCCAAGCCAATCCAATAAATAATTTGAACCATTAAGTCTAGACTTCTCCAATTCAAATGTCTTATTGGTCTGTTCAATTCATCTAATTTGATTTAGATTTGTACGGGTCCAAACAAAAAACCGGTCCATTGATACCCCTACCAATGATGATACTGTTATAGTGTTATCAAGGTGAAGAACCAGCAAATTTGCATGTCTCCATTTTCTAAGGGATGATGGGTGACCATTTCAGCTATTAGGTCATTAGTAAGATGATTATGTGGGTGGGAAATTTATATACCTTTTGACCTAGTTTCTTCTTGTTAAATCACTCTAGAAAATCATCAACAACAACTTTTTGCACCACTTAATGGTTTTCATTATTATTTATTTTGTTATTAAAGGTGCATTTGAAATCGGTGTAAAACATTATCGGTGTAAACACTGAATCATGAAAATGACCGTTGCTTTTTGAAAACAGTGATGGGTGAACATCATTATTGTGCCAACTAGAGTGTACATAAATTAGAATGGATAGAGGATAGTGATTGGCGCCGTATGGATAAGCTTTTTAATTTTGCACTTTTGGCTTTGAGAAGTTCAAAAAGCCAAAAGATTACCGTTGTTTTTGTTTTTGTTTGGTAACACCTACTTCTGGATGCCAAAATCCGTAAGTACAAAAAAAAAATAAAAAAGACTTTGGGCTTTTTGAATTTTGGCTTTTTGAATAAATTGACTCTCATATCAATTCTCTTTGTTCTCTCCTCCTTCCCCCCATTCTTCTTCTTCTTCTTCACTGGCTAAATCCTGACCCCCTTATTTTTTTAGGTTCAATGCCGTTCTTCTTCTCCAAGTCTGATGTATGGACGACATGATGACACGTATCTATAAAAGTTTGAAACAACCGTTTTGTATTTTTTACTTTGAAAGACATGTTTTGCAAGCAATATTTACCAAGGAGGTTTATAGTCGAAATCCAAAGTAGAAAGCAAAAAAAATGTCTTCATACTATTCTGAACTTTACATTGTTTTATACTACACCCTATATCCTATGGTGAGATGTTCCCAATGCATGGTACGATGTGCATGTGAGGCACGAGTGAGATGCCCTATGTGAGCAGCAGATCCAATCTCTGATGTTTTTCATTGAAGTACTTGCATTTCCTTACGATTTTCTTTTTGTTTGCTTTGTAGCCGCTGTAGGGTTTTTTGCCTAGGGTTTTCTTTGTCTCTGGTCTCGGTTGGGTTTTCTCGAATGAGGTGTTTGTCAGTGTGGGGTCTTCAACAGTGGGGCTATTTGCCCCTGATCGGTTTTCTCTAGTGGAGTCTTCAACACGTAGTTTTTCCATGGCGTTGGTTGTGCTTGTCAATTGTCATCCATGTGGGCTTGCTCTAGTGGGGTTCTCACCGACTAACAATTTTCGTTGGGGTTTGCTGTGCTTGATCACCATTGTGGGGATTCCTACTTCATTGCCCTTTGAGGTGGTTTATTGGCGGTTCATTTTACTTATTGGTCGGGATTGTGTGCTTTTTCATCACCGTTGGCTGTCTTTAGTGGGGTTTTTCATCATAGTCAGTTGTTTGGCCCTGATTGGTTTTCTCTAGTGGGGTCATCAGTTTTCTTGAGTATAGGTTTCCCATGTGATGCAATTTAAGTATCAAAGAAAAATGTAAAAGATATTTGCTCTAAGAATTGGAGAAAAGAAGAAAGTTGGATGAAACTCTATTAATATGAGACAACTTATAATATGAAGCAACAAGGTTGGGAATTCACTCACCCAAAGAGATGAGTCTCTCAACTCTCAAAGAAGGCTCTAGGCTTCTCAAAATAAAGGAAAGAACTTGATGCCTTTAACTTGAGATTACAAGGCTTTATATAGGGAATAAAACTAGCTGTTGGAACATTAAATGAAGGACTAGTTGTTGGAGTATTAAATGCAAAACTAGCTGTTAGAGCATTGAATGAGAAATTAGCTGTTAAGAGTGGTTGGAGAATTTAATAATCTACCAGTTGGAAATCCACTAACAACTACCCATATGATTCTATGTTTCTTGGAACATGATTGTGGACTGCATCATTCTTCCCCACTTGAAAAGAACTCGTCCTCAAATTTTGATGTAGAGATTGTCTTCTATAATTCTTCATCATTAATTGAAGCAACTTCTAATGCAAGTTTGTCCTTCCAACGAACCAAATATTGTGTATAAATGCCACATTGCATACTTGTTGAATGTATATCAAGGATGTTAGACAGTTATGCCCTTAGCTCCAATCAGATTGATGTACTTATTGACATTTATTGTAAATGAATAAAGTGCATAATTGATTCATGTTATTTTGGTGTCTTTTTATACAATACCCTTAAACTGGACACTTATAACACTCGTGTTATTTTAGATTCTTCACAGCCGTTGGATAGATATGGGGAGATTTATCCTACCAAGGCTGACACCGATGTGCCACCAAGTGGGTTGGGGTGGCTTGTCTCAACTGTTAGGGTGAGACCTGAGGTACATGTAGTGTGGGTTTTTTCTTGAAACCCTGAACCGGACCAAATTCTAGTATTGCCTTAAACCTTTGAGACAGATGGGATAAACAGGAATCTTACACCTAACCCCTAGACTCGATTATGATATTGCACTAGGTGTCAAATTGGGTTGTCTTTGATATGCCAATCAGTGAGATCCTTGACCAAGTCAAAACCTGAGTATGTTGGGGCAGTCCAAGAATTCACCTGAGTGGGTGATCATAGTGATAGGATCAACCCCTTTGTCGAACAAAGTGAATGATCGGGGAATGCACTCTCTCTGATGGAAAGCTAAACTATCAGCAATTGATTTCAAATTGTTGAGATTTATTTTGCAAAATATATTTATATAGAGATATGCATATATATATTATGATTTCACAAAATGTTTAAAAAAGGTTTTAATTCCCGGATCAATGTGAGTAAAGAGTGCAACACTGTTCCTTGCAACCAAGGGAGAGGTCCTCTCTTGTCGGGCAGTGTTTAATCATTATGGGCCGAGAGGTTAAGTGTAAGACCATTAGAGTTATAGCTGATGGGCTAATCTTGCATCTGCCCGTAGTCCTTGGGCCTTCATAAGGTGACTAGACCCAATGACCATTTAGTGTAAATGTTGGGCCCATTAAGAGCCCATACTGATGGACTCAGGGGTTCACTGTGTTCTGTAGTGAATTTGGTTAGGCCTTGTAACAAAGGTTGGGCTGAACCCATGTGGCTGATGTGTAGATCAATGCTAGGGTCCCATGCCATACAAAGAGAGCCAAGCTAGCCAGCATTTAAAGGGAAAGTGAGCTATGTGGCTGAATGAGCCTAAGCCCATTTTGAACTGGGGTTAAGTGAGTTAATTAAAAAAGGGCGAATTCTAGTTTATAATATGATTAGGATTAGCTAAAGGATAAGATAAGTCTTATCCATTTAAGAGTCCATATCCAAATATCAAATTTGGATAAAAAAACTCTTTCATAATTGGATTACGAAGCTGATCCAAAGAAGGCTATAAAAAGGGGGCGAATTCATCAGTTTAAAGCACTCAACAATCTATAGAATTCTCCTCCAGTTCTTGCCGCCCCTACACAGTTCAATTTTCACCTTTGGATCTGATCAAGAATAGTTCTTGATATTGTTTCTTGCTATAAGAAACAATTTAAAGTCATGCTCACCAGCCCCTTGCGTGATTCTTGCTAAAGAATTAGGGTTCTTGCTGAAGAGCCACTTTGTTGGTCCTGCCTCACCATAAGCTGTGTCATCTTCAGTGAAGGCGGGTTTTGGTCACATCTTTGGGCGTGAACACCTATGATGGGAGTTACTGTTATTCCGTATCAGATATATCCTTACTTGCTTCCTTTTGGTTTCAGATCTGGTCCGGTTTGTTTCACGAACGAACTTTGAAAATGTAGTTTTCTAAATTAGGGAATAGGATTCACAGAAGGAACAAAGAAAATTTTTGAAATTTCTCCCAACTTCCCTACATGGTTCGGCCATCTATATGATGGATCTCCCTTCCCTTCAGTGGTATCAGAGCCATGGTTTAATTCTTGAACCAAATCAGACTTAATTTGAACTTGCGCAAATGGGCAGAATTGGTTCTACCCGATTTGTGCAGTTTGTAGTTTTTCTAGGAATTGATTCCTAATTTTTTAGCGTATGGTCTGAAAATTAATTCTTTAGTTATCTGAAATAATTATAGAAATGTTCTACATTTATTTCTTGATTTATGGGTTGTTTGTATGGTGGAAATCGAAATATTTACTGGCGCCAAGAATTTGCGCACCCTACTGTATTATTCTATTCAATTCGGTCGATAAATAATTTTTTTTTATTTTTTAGACAAAATGTATAGGATTTATTCTGATGTAAATTAATAAAGGAAATAGGTTTTTCTATTTTTTTCATTGGAAGAGATGCTGGTACGCATGGAGGAGAAGAAGACCCATTCGCAAATACAAGATCTACGATCTGCGATTTGCAGAAAATGAACCTGCAGATTGCAACTAACCTTTTTCTTACAGGATTGTAGCACCACGAACAACCCTCTGATTATTGTTTTACTGATCTTGAATGTGTTTTTTGGCTATAATTAATTTTCAGATCATAACCTTGAATTGGATCTTGTAATAGACACCAAATCCTAGGGGTTTGAAGGCCCATTGCAAGATGCAATTTGACCCACCCTGTAAAACCCAATTTTATTAAGTTAAAACTACATCAGCCCTAATTTAGAATAAATGCTATATGGGCCGAACCGCTTTTTATAGTTCAGCCCATATACCTAGATAATGTTATAGGCTTTAATGGGCTGATACTAATTTAACCTAATTAATTTAGGGTTTTATAGATGATTTAATTGATTGGATCAATTATGTCATTGTTTCATGCATGTGATGTATTATGATGTGTGATATGCTACGTACATGAGCCATAAGCACTTGGCCCATGTTAATTCGATAGTGGCTTTTTCGCACACCATGGTTGAATGCACATCATTGCCATGGTGTCCTTAAGATCATTGGACGATCTCCCTTCTTGATGGGCCCCACATCAGCTTCCTCCACAAGAGGAAATGTGCGGAACCCTAGCCCATTTAGGGCCCACCTGAATCTGACTTTGAGAAAGTCAGTGGGAGCCACTTTGGTTTGACCTAAATAAGAACTAGGGCGTAATTACTCGTACCCTCCAGCAAAATATAAGTGTATGTGATAGAAGATTCATATGAACTCTCTAAAGGCCTTCCATCATTAGCATGAAGATGGGCTTATCAGTAACGAGGAGATGTACCGTAAAATTGGGATATCCATTAGTTGGTGAGTCTATTGGATTGTTTCACAAGATGATAGGGGCATCATAGACCGATGTGGGAGGGGCTTATCCTAAAATGGAAGACTCTCTCACGGTACCTTGCTGTTCACAAATATGATGGGTAACTAGTTACTGGACACAAATGTTTAACCTAAAATGATAATGAACCTTGTCTGACTAGGGCCAAAGGGAAAGCTCATAAGATGAGTGGACATGATCCTTCACAGAAGGTGGTGGGGTTATGCAGCTGAAATAGTTGGATCCATGCACTGTATGTGGTTTCCCACATTTTAGAGACATACATCGCAATTTCCGTCACTAAGATGGAAGGAAAATCTCAGAGATGAACAAATGGAAATGGAACATAAATTAAAAGTCATTTCTAGGTGGTTAACATGAATCAATTTAGGTTGTGGACTAATAATCTGTTTTGCCTTTACCAAACATGGCAAACAGACATTTCGCCAAATTGTTGGACGACAACAAGCTTAAGGGCCCAAACTATGTTGACTAGTTTCGTAACCTTATGTTGATATTAACGTCCGAGAAATTGGACAAGGTTACTAAAAACCCTGCTCCAGATCGTCCGGGTGATAGGGCTTCTAAGGCCTGTAGGAAGGAGTATCAAGAATGGGAAGAGAATAATTCTCTTGCCCAGTGCTACATCATAGCCTCCCTCGACAATCTGATACAGAGATAGTTCAATCAGATCAAAGTATCCAAGGATATATTGGATAGTTTGAGGATGATGTATGAAGAACAAAATCGTTCTACTCGAGAGAAGGTCCTAAAACTGTTTATAACTGCTAAAATGACTGAGAGCCAGATGATTCATGACCATTGTCTAAAGATGATGGGCTACATCAATGAATTGGAGGCTCTCGGGTCAGGGCTTTATCATGTCACCAAAGTTGATGCCATCCTAAACTCCTTGCCTCCCTCCTTTAATCAGTTTATCATGAACTATAACATGAATAAGTTAAATGTTAGCCTTCAGGAACTCATCAATATGTTGCAGAGGGCTGAAGAACTGATTAAGAAGGACAAACCGATAGTCATACTTGTTGAAAGTGGCGATTCGGGTAAGAAAAAGAGGAGAGCAAAGAAGAAGCCTCAGAGAAAGGTTAACAAGCCTAAAAGGCAAAAGAAGGAAAAGAAATCGAATGCTTGTCACTTTTATAAGCAGACCGACCACTAGAAGAGGAATTATCCTTAGTACCTAGAGACTAAGAAACAAGGTAATTTTGAATCTTTTGTCATAAAAACCAATTTGCTGGTCACTTCTGCTTCCTGGTGTATTGACTCTGGGGCTTCTACTTATGCATGTAACACAATGCAGGGGTTCAAGACAAGCAGAAGGCTGAGTGACGGAGAAGTTACGCACTAATTGGGAACTTCTGTAACAGTTGTAGCTACAACCATAGCCATAGGAACTGTAGAATTAGTTTTTAGGGAAGGAATCATTGTACTTAAAGATTGTCTTTATGTACCTACACTTAGAAGAAATTTGATTTCAGTTTCAAAATTGTGCATGGATAGTTATTCTATTTTGTTTAGTAATGTGATTACAATTAAATGGAATAACAAATTCCTCGCATATGGTGAACTTGAGAATGGTCTCCATATTCTCCATCCTTCCCTAAAAACAAACTTAACTGAAACTATGTTGAAAAGAATTCCCAAGAAAAGAGCACGTGAAACAATTAATCCCACGTGCTTATGGCATTACCGACTTGGCCACATTAACATAGATCGTATCATAAGGTTGGTAAAGGATGGTCCTTTGAATTTTTTAATTGTAGAAGATCTTCCAACCTGTGAACCTCGCCTTCAGGGTAAGATGACAAAACGGCCATTTACATGTAAGCCTAAAAGATCTACAGGCACGCTTGACCTAATACATATTGATGTATGTGGTCCCCTAAATGTTAGGACACGTAACCAGCTCGTTTATTTCATAACTTTTACTGATGATCATTCACGGTATGGTTACGTGTACCTAATGAGACATAAGTCTAAATCCTTTGATATGTTCAAAGAGTTCAGGCAGGAGGTCGAGAAATAGCTGAGGAGATATATCAAAGCCCTTCGATCAGATCGAGGAGGTGAATATCTCTTTGACGAATTCAGGGACTAGTTAAGGGACAATGGGATTATTTCACAGTTAGCTCCTCCTGCTACACCACAATTAAATGGTGTGTCAGAGAGGAGGAACCGGACTTTATTGGATATGGTCCAATCACTTCTCGTACACTCGGAACTACATACATCCTTTTGGGGGTACACATTAGAGACTACGACATACATGCTGAACCGGGTTCCAACCAAATCCATTCCTAAGACTCCATATGAGCTATGGACCGGTAAGAAACCAAGTGTGGGACACTTGAAGATTTGTGGTTGTCCAGCATATGTTAAAAGAACAAGTGCTGACAAATTGGAATCCAAGACCAGTTGTTGCCTATTTGTATGCTACCCCAAAGGCTCTATAGGATATTTATTCTATGACCCAAAAGAGCAAAAGGTGTTCTGCAGTCAAAATGTCCATTTCTTAGAAGAAGATTACATCCTGAACAATCATCACCGGGAAGTTGTTCTTGATGAGATCTCGGGGGTAGTGGGAGATGTCCCACGAGCTCTAGATAATAACCAACCTAGAAGGTCTACCCGGGTATCCAAGCCTCTAGTTCGTTACGACTATAACCAAGAAAGTTACTTGGTGGAAGCCACGACCAGTGAGGAAGATCCCATGACTTAAACAGAAGTTATGTTGGACATAGATTCCTTGAAGTGGGTAGATGCCATGAAAGCCGAGATGAACTCGATGGAGACCAAAGTGGATTTATAAGAGAAAGAAGGGCCCAGATGGTAACATTGAGACTTATAAAGCTCATCTTGTGGCGAAAGGGTACACTTAGAAAGAGGGAATCGACTATGAGGAAATCTTTTCGCTAGTGGCCATGCTTAAGTCTATTAGGATCCTGCTAGCTGTAGTAGCATACCATGATTACAAGATTTGGCAAATGGATGTCCAAATCACGTTCTTGAGTGGAGATCTTACTCAAAATATCTATATGCAGCAACCATAAGATTTCATTGTTGCGGGTCAGGAACACATGGTGTGTAAACTCAATCGATCCATATATGGACTTACGCAAGCTTCTATGAGCTGGAACATCCGGTTTGACTCTACTATCAAACAGTTTGACTTTGATCAGAATCCGGATGAGCTCTGTTTACAGGAAGACAGTGGGAGATAAGATTACATTCCTGGTTCTGTATGTAGATGACATTCTACTCATTGGGAATGACGTAGGAATGTTAAGTATGGTGAAAGTATGGCTTTCACAGCAATTCTCCATAAAAGATCTTGGATAAGCCACTTACCCCTTGGGACTTCGACTCTATATAGATAGATCAAAGAGGATAATAAGATTATCCAGTCTACTTACATTGAGAAGATTGTCAAAAGATATAGTATGGAGAACTCTAAGAAAGGAAATGTTCCTTTTGAAGGGATGAGAGATCCATCATATGGATGGCCGAACCCTGCAGGAAGGTAGGGCGAAATTTCAAAAATTTTTCTCTCTCCCATCTGGGAATCACATTCCCTGATTTAGAAAAACTGCATTTTTCAAGGATCAATCTTGAACCAAGAACCGAACCAGATCTGAACCAAAACAATAGGAGAGGGATATACCTGATACGAAGAAATAATATCTTCCAATGGAGGTGTTCACGCCCAAGGAAGGATCCAAAGACTGCTTCCACTGAAGATGACACAGTGTAAGGTGGAGCAGAATCAGCAGTGCTCTTCCAAAGAACCAAATCCTTCACCAAGAATTCGTTGGAGGGTAGGTGAGCACGACTCCCAATCAGTTTTTCACCAAAATCTGATATCAAGAACGCTTCTTGATCGCTCCTACAACAATGGAGATCGAACTGGCTATGGCGACAACTAGAGGAGAACGCAGGGAGAAGATGGCGCAGTCACACCGGTGTTGTCTTCTCTCTGTGTAAACTGAGATATGATCTCTAGAGTTTGGGATGGGTTGAATGGTTCGCCCCCTCCTCCTTTTATATCCTTAAAGAGAGCTCCTAATCTCATTAGGAGTTTCCTAATCCAAATCTATATTTGGATAAGGAGTTCTATTTAAGTGATAAGGATAAGACCTTATCTTATCTGTAGATTAGATCAGCTCTCTCCTAATCTCATTAGGAGGTTTCTAGATCCAAATCTATATTCAGATCTAGACTCTCTGAGTAGGATAGGGTGCTGATCCAATCCCAGATCCGCCCATCTCTTTAATTAGTCTAACTAAACCAGTTCGAAATGGCCTTTAGGCCCAATAAGTCTATGTGCTCATTAACCTTCCAAATTGTTGCCCAGTTGGGCTTCCTTGTATAGCGTGGGACCCAAACATTGATCTACACATCAGCCACATGGGTTCAGCCCATCCTCTGTTACAAGGCCTGGCTGAATTCACTGAAAAGACAGTGAACCCCCTGAAGCCCATCACATGGACTCCTAATGGGCCCAACACTTACACTAAGTGGTCCCTAGGCCAAGCCACCTTATAAAAACC
>NW_010729124.1:518579-563917 GCF_000365185.1 Nelumbo nucifera
TGATCCTGTCACTATGATCACCCACTCAGATGAATTCTCGGACTGTCCCAACATACCCAGGTTTTGATCCTCGCTAAGGATCTCACTGATTGGCATATCAAAGGCAGCCCAATCCGACACCTAGTGCAGTATCATAATCGAGTCTAGGGGTCAGGTGTAACTTTCCAGTTTTGCCCACTAATCTCCAAGGTCGAGGGTATTATTGGAAATCTGGTCTGATTCAGGGTTTCAAGTAAACCTACACTGCATGCACCTCGGGTCTCACCCTGGCAGATGAGACAGGCCACCCCAACAGTTGGCGGCACGTCAGTGTCAGCCTTACTAGGAAAAATCTCCCCAGATCTATCCAACGGCTGTGAACATTCTAAACTAACACGAGTCTCATAAATGTCCAGTTTAAGGGTATTACACAGAAACACACCACAATAACATGAATCAAATATGTACTTTATTCATTTACAATAAATGTCATAAGGTACATCATTCTGATTGAAGCTAAGGGCATACACTGTCTAACACCTTTCAGGCACAGAGTCATTCTCTCCAAGGGCATGTCTCCCAAGACTCCCGAGGAGATTGAAGGCATGAGAGAGACTCCTTATGCTTCAGTAGTAGGGAGCATCATGTATGCCATGCTGTGCACTCGGCCTAACATTGCTTAGGCAGTGAGTGTGGTAAGTAGGTTTCAATCTAACCCAGGTCAGGAGCACTGGACAGTTGTGAAACAAATACTAAAATACCTTCAAAGGACAAAAGAGTTTTGTTTGGTATTCGGTGGTAGTTCACTACAGATTCAGGGGTATTCTGATGTCGATTTCCAGTCAGACCCATATGATAGAAAGTCTACATCTGGTTACATCTTCACAATGGGGTCCTGTGTAGTCAACTGGAAGAGCAGCAAACACGGGTTCACCGCAGATTCCACAACCGAGGCCGAATACATTGCTGCAAGTGAAGCTACCAAAGAAGCCATTTGGATGAAGAAGTTCATTCAGGAATTAGGAGTAGTTCCATCCAACACATCACTCATTCCACTATTGTGTCACAACACTGGAGCCATTGCTCAGGCTAAGGAGCCACGAGCCTACTCGAAGTCAAAGCACATCGAGAGGAAGTACCAGGTACTGCGGGAGATTGTTGGTAGAGGGGACGTCCAGACTTAGAAGGTAGTGTCAGCGGAAAATGTAGCAGTCCCATTAACTAAGCCACTGACATAGAAAGTGTTTGAGAAATATGTCGAAAGTATGAGACTCCAGCTTGTACCCGATTGGACCTAAGTGCAAGTGGGAGCTGTTAGACAGTTATGCCCTTAGCTCCAATCAGATTGATGTACTTATTGACATTTATTGTAAATGAATAAAGTGCATAATTGATTCATGTTATTTTGGTGTCTTTTTATACAATACCCTTAAACTGGACACTTATAAGACTCGTGTTATTTTAGAATCTTCACAGCCGTTGGATAGATATGGGGAGATTTATTCTGCCAAGGCTGACACTGATGTGCCACCAAGTGGGTTGGGGTGGCTTGTCTCAGCTGTTAGGGAGAGACCTGAGGTACATGCAACGTATTTTTTTCTTGAAACTCTGAACCTGACCAAATTCCAGTATTGCCTTAGACCTTAGAAACAGATGGGATAAACTGGAATGTTACACTTGACCCCTAGACTCGATTATGGTACTGCACTAGGTGTCAAATTGGGTTGTCTTTGATATGTCAATCAGTGAGATCCTTGACCAAATCAAAACCTGGGTATGTTGGGGTAGTCCAAGAATTCACCTGAGTGGGTGATCATAGTGATAGGATCAACCCCTTTTTCGGACAAAGTGAATGATCGGGGAATGCACTCTCTCTAATAGAAAGCTAAACTACCGGCAATTGATTTCAAGTTGTTGATATTTATTTTGCAAAATATATTTATATAGAGATATGCATATATATTATGATTTCACAAAATGTTTAAAAAATGTTTTAATTCCCGGATCAATGTGAGTAAAGAGTGCAACACTGTACCATGCTACCAAGGGAGAGGTCCTCTTTTGTCGGGCAGTGTTTAATCATTATGGGCTGAGAGGTTAAGTGTAAGACCATTAGAGTTATACCTAATGGGCTAATCTTGCATCTGCCCATAATCCTTGGGCCTTCATAAGGTGACTGGACCCATGGACCATTTAGTGTAAATGTTGGGCCCATTAAGAGCCCATATTGATGGACTCAGGGGTTCACTGTGTTCTATAGTGAATTTGGTCAGGTCTTGTAACAAAGGTTGGGCTGAACCCATGTGGTTGATGTGTAGATCAATGCTAGGGTCCCATGCCATACAAAAAGAGCCAAGCTAGCCAGCATTTAAAGGGAAAGTGAGCTATATGACTGAATGAGCCTAAGCCCATTTTGAACTGGGGTTAAGTGAGTAAACTAAAAAAGGGTGAATTCTAGTTTATAATATGATTAGGATTAGCTAAAGGATAAGATAAGTCTTATCCATTTAAGAGTCCATATCCAAATATCAAATTTGGATCAAGAAACTCTTTCATAATTGGATTAGGAAGATGATCCAAAGAAGGCTATAAATAGGGGGCGAATTCATCAGTTTAAAGCACTCAACAATCTACAAAATTCTCCTCTAGTTCTTGCCGCCCCTACCCAGTTCAAATATCACCTTTGGATCTGATCAAGAATAACTATTGATATTGTTTCTTGCTATAAGAAACAATTTAAAGTCGTGCTCACCAGCCCCTTGCGTGATTCTTGCTAAAGAATTAGGGTTCTTGCTGAAGAGCCACTTTGTTGGTCCTGCCTCACGATAAGCTATGTCATCTTCAGTGGAGGTGGGTTTTGGTCACTTCTTTGGGCATGAACACCTACGATGGGAGTTACTGTTATTTCGTATCTGGTATATCCTTACTTGCTTCCTTTTGGTTTTAGATCTGGTCCGATTTGTTTCAAGAACGAACTTTGAAAATGCATTTTTCTAAATTAGGGAATAGGATTCACAGAAGGAAGAAAGAAAATTTTTGAAATTTCTCCCAACTTCCCTACATGGTTCGGCCATCTATATGATGGATCTCCCTTCCCTTCAAAGGAGATCAATTATCTTTGATTTTCTAAGTGAATACGAAGTTTCCAAATCATCAATAGTAATTAGAGACTAATTTGGGTCACCATGAAAATGGTATAAATCGACAATGTAAAAGATTGGACTAATTTCCATTTCGCATGGTAACTCAATCTTATATGCATTTGGACCAATTTTCTTTAAGATGTAATACGGGCCAATCTTCTTATACTTAAGCTTGTGATATGTACTTGTTGGGAACCTTTCCTTCCTCAAATATGCCATGAGCAAATCACCTTCTTAGAATTCTAAGTGTCGATATTGAACATCTATAGCTTCTTTGTACTACTTATTTGCCTTTTCAAGATTTATTCTGACTTGCTCTTGGATTTCATGGATGTGATTGGCAAGTCCCTCTGCTTCCATACTACTCCTACCTGGGTTGGGAAATGACACTCTATTGGACTCCCATAGACTACTTCAAATGGAATCATTTTAGTAGATCGTCACTTAGAACTGCTATATGCAAAATCAACTTAGGGGAAAACAAAGTCCTATTAGCAAGGATGATCACTTGCTAGACATTGAATTAAATCACCAAGAGAATGATTCATTGCTTCAATTTGTCTATCAGTTTGTGGATGGTATGCATTTGAGAATTGGAGTTGAGTTCCCATGAGCTTCCATAAAGTGTGCCAAAAATGACTTACGAATTGCGTGTCTCAATTAGAGGTAATGCTCTTAGGCACACCATGCAATCGAACAATTTTTCTAAAAAATATGACCAATATGGGAAGCATCTGTAGTGTTTTTACATGGAATAAAATAAGCCATTTTTGAAAATCTATCAACCACCACAAAGATAGAATCAAAGCCTTGTTTTGTTCTTGGCAATCCAAGCTCCCATGGTTGAGTTGGAATGGGTGGGGGCTGGTAAAATCCATGATTTTGAGTTTTACCCTTGGCCCTTTGACATATTACACATTGTTGAACAAACCGCTCTACATCTCGGTTTAATTTAGGCCAAAAGTAACATTCACGTACCATGGCAATGGTTTTATCTCTTTCAAAATGGCCACCTAAACCTTCATCATGTAGTTCTTTAATAACTTGCAATTGTAGGGATCCTTATAGAAGGCAAAGTTAGTTTCCTTTAAAAAGGTAACCATCCAAAATGTTGTATTTATCATTTGGTCCAACTTTGCATTCATCCCATATCTCACCAAAGTAAGGGTAAGTCTTATAATTTTCTAGTAAAAGATCAAACCTAATTATTTCAAAGGATAAAGTTTTCAAAAGACAAACCTTTCGACTGAGTGCATCAACTACTTTATTCTTAGTACCTAACTTGTGATGAATTGCAAATGTATACTCTTGGGGGTAGGAAACCCACTTGGCATGATTGAGCTTTTTTTTTTGAGAACTTAGAAAACAAAGAGCTTCATGATTAGAGTATAGTACAAACTCCTTGTGAATGAGGTAATGGCGCCAAAAAATTGAAGCTTGTACTATAGCATAAAATTCAAGGTTGTAAGTGAAATAACACCTTTTGGCTTCATTTTAACTTTTCACTAAAGAATGATATTAGGTGTCCCCTTTGACATAACACAGCCCCATTCCCTACATGGGATGCATCACATTCTACCTCAAATACTTCTTTAAAATTGAGCTTTTTCTTGATTAGATTGAAGCTACATTCAGCTTCGTCCGTCCAAACAAAACTTTTGGACTTCATGCAATCAGTTATAGGGGAAATGACTGTACTAAAATTATTGATGAATCACCTATAAAAAAGTAGATAAGCCAAGGAAGATTCTCACTTTCATTATTGATTTTGGGGATGGCCATTCTACAATAGATTTAACCTTTTCATCATCAACCTTAATACCTTAAGATGAGACAACATAGCCTAAAAATACTACGTTATTAGTCATGAAAGGACACTTTTTAAGATTAATGTATAGTTTGTCCTTGCACAAAACCTCCAATACTTGTTTAATATGGTTAATATGTTCACAAGGTGAAGAGTTATATATAAGAATGTCATCAAAATAAACAATCACAAATTTTCCAATAATATAAAACCTGATTCATTAAGCTCGTGAAAGTACTAAGGGCATTAGACAATCTGAAAGGCATGACTAACTACTCATAAAGACCATCTTGTGTCTTAAAAACACTTTTCCATTCATCACAAGATTGGATACGAATTTGATGGTATCCACTTCTAAGGTCAATTTTGGAAAATACTTTTGTTCCATGAAACATATCTAACATGTTATCAAGTTGAGGGGAATAGGAAAAAGGTATTTAACCATTATTTTATTAATTGCTCGACTATCCATGCACATCCTCTAAAAGTTCCCTCTTTCTTGGGTGTAAGAAGGGCAGGTACAACACATGGGCTAAGACTTTCTTGAATAAACCCCTAATTCAACAATTCATTTACTTGCCTTTGAAGTTCAACATGTTCTATCGAACTCATACGATAATGGGGTAAGTTTGGTAAGGGGGCACTAGGAACTAGGTCAATACAATATTGAATATCACACTTGAGTGATTATTCACTCGAGAGCTCCTCAGGTGTGATATCACTAAATTCGCTAAGGAGTTCTATTAAACATTGAGGTATTTCTTCCCTCTTTTCCAATCTAATGAACTCATGGACTATGAGGGCATAATCAATAAAACTTTCTCTACAAGAATCCTCAAATTGTTTAAGGAATAAAAGGCTACAATTTTCATCTCTAGTCACTCTTAAAGGTAGTTCTTTTAAAGGAGTCAAAATATACTTCGCTCTATTGAGAAAGAGGAAATAAATATTTTTCCTACCATCATGTTGGACCTTTCTTTCGTATTTCCAAGGACACCCAAGCAAAAGATGGCATGTATCCATAAGCAATACATCACACCAAATCTCATCATTGTACTTTCCTATTGAGAATTTTATCAAACACCGTTCATTAATTGGAACTTCACCTCTTTCTTAAACCATGAAATTTTATATGGTCTAGGGTGTTTCTCACATTTTAAATTTAGTCTCTCAACCATTTCCCTATCCACCATATTTTTACAACTCCCAAAATCAATTAGAACTAAGCACTTCTTACCATAAGTAGTGCAAAAAGTATGGAAGATATCACTATGCAACCATTGGTCATCTTCCTTACTTTTAGCTTTAGGGTCTTTCAGAATTCGTATAATCACAAGACTCTTGGTGCCACTATCATATTCACATAATTCCTCACGAATTTCATTTTCATCTTCTTTAGTAGGGACAATTTCTTCATCATTTTTATCAATTAATTTCAATCGATTGTCAAACTTCCTAAAGGGACATTCATAGGCCAAATGCCCTTTCTTTCCACAACGGAAACACTCACTTGTTTAGGCTTCATTATGACCCTTTCCATGTTCCTTCAAGCCCTTTCCATTCTGTGGGTTGGGTCGATCAAGTGTTCGGATCATTAGTTTTCTTTCTTTAGAAGCCCCAAAAGCAATTTTCTTAACTCACTTAAGGGAAGCCCTTTTTAATTTCTCTTCTGCCTTCAAAGCCATTTGATAAGCTTCTTCAAGGCTACCTAAGTGGTGCAAAATTATTTCATCTTGAATAGATAATTTTATACCATTTAAGTGCCTTGCAACTAATTGGTCATTGGTTTCTTGTAGATTCACCCAATTTAATGTTTATAAAATTCTTCGGTATAATCAGATGATGAAACTTTCAATATAAATTTTGAGAATAATCAAGAGGGGGGAACTCCTTGTCTAATTTGATTTTCATTTTGGTCCAAGTATTAATCTGTCGAATTTCTCTCCGTTCACAACTTAGTTGGTATTGAGGGGGGGTAATTTGGCCCGACCTGGTAAGCAGACGACACGTGGACACAACCTGGCGATAAGACGTATGGCTCAGCATCCCTGGCCACCTCGGGAGGTCGGGTCAAATCCCCTACCACCTCAATAGGCTAGGTAACCTTAGCACCTCAGGTACTTCGAATAGTACTGAAGCCCGGGAATCTCGGAATGACTAAACCTACCAAAGTGACACGTAGCAGATCTCTAAGAGCTTGCCAGCTGCCTCTGAACTTTTCGGGATCACACTGCGTAACCGTAGGCATTATCCTCATCCTGCCCGAGTCAGAAGGAAGCGGTAAGCCTTGTCAGGTAGCACGATTCCCGCCTTCTAGTGCGTAACAGATCCCTACGGATCGGTCCAAAGATTTCGAGAGCATTTCAATAGGCCTGCAGGAGTCCAACTATATAAAGGCGCCTGCCCCTTAAATGCGTGATTTAGTGCATTATAGCTCTCCAACTTTCAATCTTTTAGCTCGCTACTCACCCATAGTACTGACTTAAGCATCGGAGCGACCCCGCCGGGCTAGCCACCCCGGGTTCCCTGATCCACCTATTTTGCAGTTTGATCAGCCAGCTAAGCAATCAACATTCGAGTTGTCCTTCAGCTGGGAGCGTCCAGATCGCACATGATCAATTGGTGTCGTTTGTGGGAATACGCTACATAAAAGCTTAGTCCTTACTTCCACTTTTTACTGTACTCAATGGCATCGTCAAGCAACACCGGCAAAGGCATTGACATGAGTGTTACTAGGGGGCAGGACCATACCACTGTTTATTTTGAGGTCCCCTCAATATCCATCGGCTAGATCACCATTTCCCTGACCATTTTGGGGGCTCAGATAAGCCAGACTCAGACTTTCACCACCCAACTGTTGCACGCCCCATTACCCCTGGTGAGCACCACCTTTTCCATCTCGGAGCCCTTTGTAGTCCCTCCTAGGGTCGAACATCACCAGTCTGACGAGTTAGTTCAAAGTGTCCGACTCATGTAGCTTTAGATGCAACAGATGCATCAGTTCCAATAGTTCCAACAATATTATCTTTACCAATAGTATCAATAGCAGTTCCCTCTACTACCACAACCAGACCAGAACAGGAAACCAAAACAAGAATCAGCGACCACAGGCCGTATGCCAATCTCCTCCCTGAGGTGTGGAGGCGTCTCGAGTCCCGACCCCTCCCTGGGTCCTATACGCCTCACCGCAGCCCAAAAAGGAGTTCGGCATGTCGAATTCTCCTGGCACCTTGGGGTGTACCTGCCAAAGACAATTGAGAAGTTCCTTGATGATGCTGAGAAATTCATGAGAACGGAGGAGGCTCCCAGGTCCAAGGAAGAAATCCAATAGGGAGAAAAGAGGAATAGAGATGATGAAGGAGCCGATTGCAGCAAGCATCAGCGAAAGAAGAGAAAGTCGCCTAGAAGAAGTAAGTTTCCGCATAAAAGAAGTAAATCACCACCTCGGGGTCCTCAATGCAAAACGAGGTGAAATATTGATGGCAATCAAGGATTCCAGCTACGTCAAGTGGCCACCCAGGATGCGAGGAGATCCGAAAACCAAGAACCTGAATGTTTATTTCCACTTCCACCATGATATCGGGCATAACACAGAGAATTGCCAAAACCTCTACGACAAGATTGAAGAGCTGATTCGCCGCGGATATTTGAAGAAGTTCATCCAGCATGAGGACAAGGAGATGATGGACTGGCAGGCCGGCCAGAGAAGGGAAGCTCTAGAATCGAGCAAGACAAACAACCAGCCACCATTGGAGGACAGGCCGATCTGCGAGGTGATCAACATGATCACCGGCGGGTCCATCGTTGCGGGGTGTAGCACAGTAGTAGGGAAGACCTCGGTTCGAGAGTTATAACATGAAGCTGAGAACCCACCCAAGAGATCTTAGGTAGACGAGCCCATCTACTTTACCAAGGACAATGCGTGTGGGATCCAGTATCCGCACGATAACGCCCTTGTTGTCAAGCTCGTAATCAACGACTTCGAGGTAAAGCGAGTACTGATAGATTCCAGGAGTTTGGCAGATATCTTGTTCCTGGAAGCATTTGACAAGTTGTAGTTGAGTCAGAAAGACTTAAAGCAAGTAGACACACCCTTAGTCGGGTTCAACGATGAACTGGTAAGGCCCCTCGACCAAATCACAATACCACTCATAGTGGGAGCATGGCCCAATACAGCGCACCTCGAGCACACGTTCCTAGTGGTTGCAACTTCGTCCCCCTACAACACAATTCTAGGTTGGCCCATCCTACATGCCCTTTGTGCGGTGGTGTCGACCTACTACTTGTCCATGAAGTTTCCTACAAGCTGTAGAGTGGGGGTAGTATGAGGTGACCAACTCGAATCACTAAATGCTACGTAGCCGCATTGAAGGGAAAGGCAAAATTGGTAGAAGATGTCGAGTTAGAGCCACCACCCGAACATGTAGAAGAGCGAGCTGCCCCGATAGAGGAAACTGTCTAGGTCCCAGTCTCTGGCACCAAACCAAAGAAGAATCTCCAGATCAGTGCTCTGCTAAACGAACCACTTTGGTCGCAACTAGTAACTTTCTTACTCAGTAATTGAGATGTCTTTGCTTGGTCTATGATAGAAATACCTGGCATAGACCCCAACATAATAACTCACAAACTGAACCCTTCAGTCAAGCCAGTTAGACAAAGAAAATGAAACCTCACCCCGGAGTAGTGGAGGGTAATTGATGAGGTGGTTGGGAAGCTCCTCGCAACAGACTTCATTAAAGAGGTCCAATACCCGAGCTGGGTGGCCAACCCTGTACTAGTGAGGAAGGCCAACGGAAAGTGGCGCATGTGCGTCGACTAAACTGACCTCAACAGAGCCTACTCAAAGGATTGCTTCCCCCTTCCCAAAATTGACCACCTGGTAGACGCGACCTCGAGGCACGAGTTGCTAAGCTTCATGGACGCTTACTCCGGCTACAACCAAATTAGGGTGGACTTAGCCGACCAGGACAAAACAGCTTTTGTAACCGAATTAGGGCTATACTACTATAAAGTGATTCCCTTCAAACTAAAAAACGTTGGAGCAACCTTCCAGTGTCTTGTAAATAAGGTTTTTGAACCATTGATTGGTAATAAAGTTGAATGCTATGTTGACAACATGGTCGTGAAGACCCAATTTTCTAATTCTTTGATTGACGATTTAGATTGTGTTTTTCAAATTTTAAGGAAATTCAACATGAAGCTCAACCCGAGCAAATGTGTCTTCAAGGTCATGTCGGGAAAATTCCTCGGTTATATAGTGAACCAACGTGGCATCAGAGCCAACCCAAATAAGATAAAGGCCATACTAGATATGAGACCGCCCCGAAAGGTAAAGGAAGTCTAAAGGCTAACTGGCCAGGTAGCCACCCTAAACTAGTTTATGTCTAAATCAGCAGGTCGGTGCTTACCCTTTTTTAAGGCAATTAAAAAGAATGAAAACTTTGTGTGGACCAAAGAGTGTCAGATCACATTCGATGAGCTGAAAAAATACCTAAGCACCCCACCAGTCCTAACCCGACCTGAAGAAGGAGAGGAATTGAAGTTGTACCTCTCAGCAAGTGATGAGGTGGTCAGCTCAGTATTAATGAGAGAAATAGATCGGGTCCAATGACCCATCTACTGTGTAAGTAAAGTGCTGCAGGTAGCTGAGATCAGATATCCCGACATCAAGAAGTTGGCATATGCATTAGTAATAGCATCTCGGAATCTGTGCTCATACTGCCAAGATCACACGATTGTCGTCCTCACCAATAAACCCTTAAGGCACGTTCTACTGAAGCCCAAGGTGTCAGGTAGGTTGACGAAGTGGGCTATCAGGCTGAGCGAGAACGACATCCGGTTCGAGCCATGGCTAGTGATTAAAGCTCAAGCCTTGGTAGATTTCATTACGAAATGCACATTCATCATGTCGGCCCCTGAGGTGGCTGAGCCAGTTGACACGTCAGAGGCGTCGACTAGCACGGCACCATCTCGGTCAGAGAAGCTCTGACCTGGGACAAGGAGTCCTGGATTCTCCATGTAGATGACTCATCTAATCAGTGAGAAAGTGGTGTTGGACTCATACTGTACAGGCCAAGCGAGGTGAAGCTTGAGTACGCTCTTTGGTTAGGATTCAAGGCATCGAACAACGAGACAAAGTATGAGGTACTAATAGCCAGGCTGAACTTAGCAAAGAAGATCAGTGCACATTATAGTATGCAGCGACTCCCAGCTAGTTGTAAACCAGCTAAACAGCAAGTACGAGGCTCAGGACCTTACCATGGTGGCTTACTTGGCTAAGGTATGGGAACTCCTTCCAACCTTCCTCTCCTGGTTTATCCGACAAATACTGAGGTTGATGCCTTCTCATGCTTAGCAAGAACCAGTGACAACACCATGAGAACAGTATATATTGAAGACCTGTCTCGGTCCAGCATTTTGGGGGGTGGCAGAAGAGGTCGCTCCTGTGTTGCCAGCAGAACCGAGCTGGGTTGACCCTCTTGCTGATTATTAGCTTCACGGGACCCTACCAGCATACCGTAATGCAACTTGGAGGGTAGAGTGCTAGTCGGCTCAGTATGTTATTATTGACAAGCGACTGTACAGGAGATCCTTCATGCTCCCTTACCTATGTTGCTTGCGGCCTTCAGAAGCAAACCAAGTACTCCAAAAGATCTATGAAGGCCTTTGTGAAGAACACCTGGGGGGCAGGGCACTCCCCCAAAAGTCGCTAAGGCAAGGGTATTATTGGCCCACTATGAAAGTGGATGCACTTGAGCTCGTTAAGAAATGCGACAATTGCCAATGACATGCTAACATCCTCCATCAACCTGCCACCGACCTAAAGTATTTGACCAGCCCGTGTCCTTTTGCTCAATGGGGTATAGATATTCTTGGTCCATTCCCGCCAGTAACCTGGCAGAGAAGATCTTTAGTCGTGGCAGTGGATTATTTCATAAGTGGGTGGAGGTCAAGCAACTAGTAACGATCACAACCCGGAATGTGCAAAGCTTCTTCTGGAAGAACATCATCTGCCACTTCGGACTACCCAAGGTGTTGATATTGGACAACGGGAAGCAGTTTGTGGATATTCGGTTCCAAAAATGGTGTACTGAGATGGGGATCCAGTAGAATTTCACTTCGATGGCACACCCTCAAGCGAACGAATAGGCCGAACTGATGAACAGGGTCATCCTCCTCGGATTAAAAGCTTGCTTGGCATGAGCTAAAGGTTTGTGGGTGGATGAGCTACCCAGTGTCCTTTGGGCATATAGAACGACTATCAAGACCGCAACAGGAGAGATGCCATTCAATTTGTCGTATGGAACGGAGGTCGTGATTCTAGATGAGATTGAAGTACCGACCCTACGGCTTGAGGCATATGACGAAGAAGCTAACAACGACAAAATGTGGACCAACCTTGACCTGATCAAGGAGGTATGTGACCTGGCCTATATCCGGACTATGGCTTACCAACAGCGGGTAGCTCGGTACTACAACGTCTGGGTCAAGAGATGCTAGTTCCAAATTGGCGACCTAGTACTCCAAAAGGTAATGGGGCCTGAGCATGGTGTGGCCAAACTCGGCCCAAACCAGGAAGGTCCATATAGAATGAGATGAGTTTTCAAAGAAAGTACATATGAGCTCGAGACAATGGAAGGGAAGCGAGTACCCCACGCTTGGAACATTGACAACTTGAGGAGGTACTACATATGAGCTTGTAAGACAAACAAAAGTTTTTTCAGTCCAAAAGACCACCAAGCTAGTCAGGGTGTGTACAGGAGAGTGGACTATGAGTCACTTCCAAAGCCTAAGGGCTAACGTGCCGAGCTGGTAAAAGATTTTGACAATGTATGAGACCTAGTCGCCTCCTCGGCATGGGCAACCTAAGGCCTAGTCACCTCTTCGGCATAGGAAAAACCAAATATCTCAAGTTTAGCTTCATCAGCATGCAGACAGGCCGGGCATACGCCCTACAATGTTTGCACACCCCAGCTTGTACTGACTTCAAATTATTCCTACTCACGCCTAGCTCACCAACTCGACACCTCGGGATAATCTACACTTAGAAAAAAAATGACACAAATGATCACAGAATGGAGAACAAAATGCGCTTCATTACTTCGATATAAAAAGATGATTCCAGTACATTCAAAAAAAAAGAATAGAGAAAAAGGGAGAGAGTCTATTAAACCAAGCTCGGAGGCTCGGTACATGATGCATATATACAAAGGGGGTCCAAGAAAAGAGGCAATGAATCAGTCATCTCAGGGCTCCTCAACTCCACCTTCGCCATCTCCGATTGGATCGGTCTCCATGGAATCCTCAACAACGACATCCTGCTCAGCCTCCTTCGCTTCCTCACCAAGGTCGTTGTCGCCCTCCTCTTCAAAGTACGGGTCCTTTTCAGCCTTAACAATCATGTCATTGGTGACCCCGATCATAGTGATGGCTCTGAGGTCAAGTTCGGGGAATTCACGTCAAGTCAACCACTTATAGAGCTTAAAACCCTTCTGGTAGGTAGTCGTGCCAATCTTTATCCTCAGCTTATAAAACGTCTCTGAACTCTTGTAAGTCTTGACAACAACATCCCCAGCTTCCTTGATCGCGTTGTCGAAGATGGCCTCACGCTCCTTCATGAGGGCCTTTTGTTCCTCAACCTCCTTCATCAAGTGCTCGATTAGCTCCTTCTGAGCCTGTGCATCATTCTCCAGCTTGTGGATTTGACCGAGGACCTTCTTTTGTTCGCCTTGGGCGCTCACGGAGGATTCCGAAGCTGTTAGGGCCCTCTTTAGGTGCCGGTCAGTTTGGAACACGAGAGAATGAATCAGGGAATTCACTTGCCAAAAAAAACTCTAAGTATCAAATGGGAAGAAATAAAAGCATTGTTATGAGGTCGGGCACGTACCACTAGAGGTGGCAATGAGCCGAGCTTCTCACAAGCTGCTCAAGCTCAAGCACGAGCTCGAGCCCAATTCACTAGCTCGATTATTAAACGACCTGAGCTCAAGCCTACTAGAGCTCGGCTCGCGAGCCGGCTCGACTATATATATATATATAATAAAATTATAGAAAATAATATATATAATAAAAATATTATATTTATTAATTATTATAATTCTTAATTTTTTAAATATCAACTAAAAAATTTTTTATATATGATTTTTATTTTTATAAAATATTTTTTCTCAAAATCGAGCTTGGGCCGAGCTGAGCTCAAGCTTATAAATTTTTTACTCAAGCCGAGCTCGAGCTCAAGGTTCTGGCTTGAACTGAGCTCGAGCTCGAGCTCGAGCCTGATACTATTTGGCTTGGCTCGGCTCGAATCCACCCCTATGTACCACCATACAATGACTGGCTGCCTTCTACCCGAGATGAGCAACTGGTAGCTCAGAAAAGTGAACGACCTCCTTGGGATCACCTCGGAGCCCTCTCCTGAAGAGCTGGCTCCACGAGTAGCTTGGAGCTCGGATGCTGGAGCCTCCTTAGGTTGGTGAGGCGGGGAACCCTTGCCTCGGTCCTCTTCGACCAGGTCAATGACTAGAGGGTTCTTGGTGGAAACGATATCAGCGGCGGGCTTGGTAGCGGTCTCCCAAGATTGGGCTCTTTGGGTGGCTTTCCTTTTTTCCCCTTTTTCATACTCCCGAAGAGCTCAATTGAAGGAATATCTTCCATGATTCCTACAGAAAGTGACATCAAAATAACCGAGGTAATAAAATTTGAATTCAAAGAAAAAGATAAGTGTGTGTGCACCGAGGTGGTAACCTACCAGAAGGACTCAGCCTGACTCTTACAATTTTTTCTACGAACAAGAAATCTTCTAGCTGCAGACCGAGCTGCACCCAAGAGCATATTTTTGTCTTTGTTTCCCTATCTAACTTGATACCGAGGTCGCTAATGGTCGTCCTCCAGTGCGTCGGGAACTGCCACCCCCCAGCGATGTAAACTACAAAGTAACGCCTCTTCTAGGCTGGGACTTTGTTGGGGAAACCCTATAAGACTTTGTACCGAGGTCGAAGGGGAGATGTAATAGCTATGTTTTTCTTCCTTGGGGACACAGGCAGAATTCTTTTTTATGGAACATGTCAAACTAAAGATATCGAGGTTCAAGGGCCTACTGTAGTCGTGAAAGAGGGAAATGATACCTACAATGGAGAGAATGGAGTTGGGGTGGAGTTGATCTATCGCGATATTGAAGAAATTGATGAGCTCATTGTGATCATGATCCCAAGGATACCTCCCTAGGGGGATGTTGTACACGTGGTCATCGAGAAATTTGTAGTGAGTAGAGAGTGCCCGGAGCCTTTCAGCAGTCATCGCAGAAGGACCAAAGTGATCTAGCCCCCGATAGCGGCGCAAGGTTGAGGCTTCCTTCCCGAAAACCTCACGTTCTTTCCTTGAAGCGTCCATCTCGGATGGGTTAGAATCAGAACCATGTGCTGTAGCACTTGCCCCAGTAGGACCCAACTCTCCAACCTGGGCCGAGGTGCCCACCCCGGTTCTGACAAACTCCTTGCTCATCTCAAAAGGACTACCAATACTAACACTAGACATACCGAGCTGAAGGGAAAGAAATGGCAAACAAGAAAACGAAGACGAAGACAAGGCAACTCACCTAAAAATCGAAGAATGAAAGGAGCGACCTTGGGTACAAAGGTAAATATCACTGACTTGGAGATAGATGCGCGACCTCAGGAGTTCGAACACGCGATATATGGTGAAGAAAATGGACCCCAAGGCCCCTATTTATAGCCATTATACCCGGCCTTCAACGGTCTAGATCTACTCGATCCAACGGTTCTCGTCAAAATCGGTTGCACGCCTCCCGAGGCCGAAATTGGTTGAGCGTGCGTTGACGTTCATGGAGTTTATAACCTATGTGATATCCGCACGTCCCTGACACGCGATTTGGTTTTCCCAATCAAACCCGGTGAGTTATCATGGTCTAACCATTGGACCGGACTCCAAACCAAGGGCAAATCGGGCCAAATTCCACCTCAACTTATTATGAACTCCCTACACCGGATCAGAACCCCTAGCACGCGGAGTGGGGGGCAACATCCCCAACCATGTCGGGAGGTTGGGTCAAATCCCCTACCACCTCAGCAGGCCGGGTCACCTCGGATAGTACCAAAACCTGGGAATCTCGATATGACTAAACCTGCCTGAGTGACACATAGCAGATCTCTAAGAGCTTGCCAGCCGCCTCCAAACTTTTCGGGATCATGCCGCGTAACCGTAGGCATTATCCTCATCCTGCCTGAATCGGGAGGAAGTAGTAAGCCTTGTCAGCTAGCACGATTCTCGCCTTCTAGTGCGTAACAGATCCCTACGGATCGGTCCGAAGATTCCAGGAGCATTTTGATAGGCCCGCAGGAGTCCAACTATATAAAGGCGTCAGTCCCTTATACCCAGGTACGCGCGATTTAGTGCATTCTAGCTCTCCAACTCTCAATCTTTTAGCTCTCTACTCACCCACAACACTGGCTTAAGCATTGGAGCGACCCTGCCGGGCTAGCCACCCTAGATTCTCTGATCCACTTGTTTTGCAGTTCGATCGGCCAGTTAAGAAATCGACATTTGAGTTGTCCTCTAGCTAGGAGCATCCAGATCGTGCACGATCAGGTATCGTTGCCACCGAAGTAGGGCATGACCTTTGAGTTTTGTAGCAACAAATTTGACTTTCCTCTCTTCTAATAATTCTTTCCATTCAAAGAAAGCTTTTAAGGATGCAACCCAATCACAATAAAATTCATGATCGAGTTTATTGTCAAAGTTAGAAATATCAACTTGAATGCTCTTGTCAATTCCTTCTAAAGCACGTACAAGTCAACCCATATCCCAAGCTTGTCGCAAAGGTGTTGATCTTGGTAATGCTGCTCAAGTAGGACTTGATGTATCGGAACGGTCCTCTTTATTAGATGTGTCCGATTCGGTTTGCTCCATAAATATAGTTGGACTACTAGGATTACTTGTAGAGGCTTGCTTGGGGAGTCTACATAGCATTTCTTCCATCATGTGTTGAATTGTTTTGTAAGATTGCTTTAATTCATTGATTCTTCCCGTAAGTAGGCATCATCTATTAGAGACATGTGTTGATTCTTAGGCCAACCTCTTGGCATGGTGCCACACTTCTTTGAAAGGTTCAGGTATATAGTTAACTCTGTTGACCGAATTTGATTCCCCTAGCTCCAATCAGATTAATGTACAGATACATTTATTGTAAATGAATAAACGTACATTATTGTTTCATGTTAATATTGGTATGTTTCTATGTATTTACCCCTTAAACTGGACACTTATGAGACTCGTGTTAGTTTAGAATGTTGAATAGACTTGAGGATTTTATCCCATCAAGGCTGACACTAATGTACTGCCAAAGAAGTTAGGGCAGTTTGTCTTAGCTGCTAAGGTTAGACCGGAAGCACATGCCTTGGACCTTGGAGATTAATGGGCAAAACTGGAAAGTTATACACTTGATTATGGTATTGCACTAGGTATTGGATTGGGTTGTCTTTGATATGCCAATCAGTGAGATCCATCAAGGGTCAAAACTTGTATATGTTGGGGCAGTTTGAGAATTCACCTGAGTGTGTGATCATAGTGATAGGATCGGCCCCTTTGTCGGACAAAGTGGATGATGGGGTTTACACTCTCTCTTATGGAAATCTAAACTGTCAGGGGAGAGGCCCTTATCGAGTAGTGTTGTGATCATTATGGGCCAAGAGGTTAAGTATAAGAGACTATTACAGAGTTGATTACCTGATGGGCTTTATCTTGCTTAAGTCCATTATCCTTGTGTCTTCACAGAATGGCTGAATTCAATGATCATTTAGGTGTAAATGTTGGGCCCATATTGAACCCATAGTGATGTGCTCAATGATTCACTGCGTTTAGTAGTGAATTCAGCTAAGCCTTTTCACAAATGCTGGGCCAAACCCATGTGGACTTATGTGAGGTCATTATGGGGTACTATGCCATACAAATCAGGCCTAACTTGGCCATGCAACATCTTGGGTTGTGAGCCTTTGAAGTAAATGGGCCTAAGGCCCATAATTAATAAGATTAAATAAGTTGTCACATGACAACTTAAGAGGATAATGGTCAAATTTGGGTTTGACAACTTAAGAGCACATGTGAGGTCATGTGCACTGGGTCAAATCTGGGTTTGGAAATGGGTATGGAGCACCCATCCTCTTAAGAGGATAAGGCTTATCTCTTAATAGAGTCCAGATCCAAATTAGATTTGGATAATCTCCTAATTTGATTAGGAGAGTGCTCCATAAGGAGATAAAAGAAAAAGAGGGTGAACCAACTAGAATGCCACTCTCTCTTGTTCTCTCTTCTTCTCTTTTGTCTTCTAAGAAACCCTATCACGACCTAGGCCTCGAAGAAATGATTTATATCAATTTTCTTCTTTGTTTTTGCAATAAAAACTCAAAAGAAAATTAGGCTCACTTACCTCATTCTATTCAAGCAAGTTGGACCACAGTTTTGTTGAAAAAAGTGTTGCTAAACCAGCTTCACCTACACACTATGCCATTTTCAGTGGATGTTGGTTTTATGATTGATTTGGATGTGAATTTCCACCTTGGGATCTGCATTTTTTAAATTCGTATCAAGTATATATCCCCCTCTTTGTTTGGTTTCAAAACTGGTCCAGTTCAGTACAAGATCAATTCAAAAAATTCAATTTTCATATTCACTAGAAAATTGGTTCCCGTAATGGTTAAAAAAAAAATTGAAATTTTGCCCAGCCATCTAGCATGATTCGGCTATCCATATGATGGATTCTAAACACTTCCAACACTCTACATAGCATTTCTTCCACCATGTGTTGAATAGTATTGTAAGATTGCTTTAATTCATTGATTCTTCTTGTAAGTAGGCATCCTCTATTGGAGCATGGTGTTGATTCTTAGGCTAACCTCTTGGCATGGTGCCTCACTTCTTTGAAAGGTTCGGATATACAATCATTTATGTCGACCAAATTTGATTCGCTTAGAATTTTTCATAGGAAATTCTGATTGATGAACCATTTGTTGCGTTAGAAAATAGACTCAAAGTTCTTTCCAAAAATATATAACATGACCCAATTTGATGAATATTTTACTATCGGAATTGGAACGTCATCTAACCTACTTTCTAGAACTATAACACTATTTTTGGACAAAGAAAAAGAGTAGAGTAAAGGAGTTACAAGCTTTAACTTGTCTAGCTCTGATACCAATTGATGCAGCTCAAGTATGAAGGGAAAATGTAAAAGAAATTTTCTCAAAGAATTAGAGAAAAGAAGAAGATTGGATGAAACTCTATTAATATGAGACAACTTATAATATGATCAAGTAACAAGGCTAGGGACTCATTCACCTAAAGAGAGGACTTTATCAACTCTTAAATAAAGCTCTAGGCTTCTCAAAACAAAGGTAAGAACTTGATGCCTTTGAATTGAGATTACAAGGCTTTATATAGGGAATAAAATTAGTTGTTGGAACATTAAATGATAGACTAATTGTTAGAAATGCAAAATTAAATTAGTTGCTAGAACATTGAATGAGAAACTAATTGTTAGGAGTTGGTGAAGCTTTTAATGAATTAGCTATTAGAAGTCCATTAATAACTAGTCATATGATTCTATGTTTCTTGTAGCATGATTGCAAACTGCATCACCATGGCTTTTTTGTTGGGTTTGTCGTCGCTTTGGGCCTGCTCAAGTGGGGTTGTCATTGGTATAGGTTTTTTGTTGGGTTTGTCGTCAATGTGGGCTTTTTGATGGCACTTTTTTCTAGGTTTGTCGTCGGTATGGGCTTGCTCCAATGGGGTATTCCTTGGTGTGGGTCCTTCAATGGGGTCACCATTGACAAGGCTCTTCGATTTGGATTTCTCAATTGATTCCCATGGTCGCGTTTTCCATGCCAATATTTTTTGTTGTTGATTTTTTCTATTGCATCTATAAGGATCTTCATCATCTCAATAAGGTTCTGATTTTTTATTTGATTATCTTGCTTCCTTGTTGTGCTATTAATTCTTTTGGCTTCGTTTGTTGAAGGGATGTCAGTTTCAAGTCCCTTCATACCAATTTTTATTTGATTTTTTCTTTCTTCTCGTGTTATTAATTTGTTCCTGTGTTGCAGGTTTCTTCTTCTGTTGCAGTTAAAGCATTTTTCTGAAGATGCAATTTTGTTAATTTGCTATGCCTCCATTTTTTTAAGGGTTGATTTATTCCTCTATAGTAGTTTTTTTCTTGTGTTATTAGTTTGTTCTTGTGTTATAGGTTTCTTCTTCTGTTGTAGTTATGACATTTGCTCAAGATGCAATTTTGTTAATTTTTTGTACCTCCATTTTGTTATGGATTGATTTCTTCCTGTGTTGCATGTTTCTTCTTCTATTATTGTTATGGCTGTGTTTGGAAACGATGCAAATATGTAGAGTGTAAAACGGTTCATATAAATTGCAAAATTGGGTTAATTTTGCATTGACAAATTTACCTTCTTACCAAACAAAGGCTTTTAGTTGTAATGGAAGCAAACATGAGTTCCAATAAAGCATATGCTTTTTTTTATCAAAGACTCACTTGAATACAAATTTACTTCTTTTTTATTGATGTGCTTTTACATCTTATTATCAATGTAAATATGCATTGGTCTGTCATTTGCCAATGCATAAATGTAATGTTGCCAAACACAACCAAAAGTGAACTAGAGTGCAAATTTACCCTGAACCGAGATTTACACTCCATTTGCATCATTTACAAACGTAGCCTATGTGATCATCTCAACGATTGTTTTTTCATATGTTTTAAGTTTGTAGTTTCATTAATCTAATTTAATTGTTATTTTGTTAATTTGTTGCAAGTTCTAGGATTTTTTCCTTGTTTTTTGACATTGATTTTTTTTATTTCTAAAACTTTCTCCTTTTCAGGTCCTTTCATTTATTTTTTGTAGTATGATGAGGAAAGAGAGTGATGAACATCTAGATTTATCTCCCACCCTCTATTTTTGTCCTCTTCTTGGCTCATTGGACTTCCTGATTGTTATTTATGGCCACTTGAGCTACTAGTCATTGTCCATCTTCTTACTCCACTAACTTTTTTGAATCTCTCTCAGTCTTGGTCCATCTTCATAGCAGCCTCATATCTTTCTCTCTCTTTTTTTCCCCTTCTCTTGCCAGCACCACCATCAAACTGTAGAAAGAGGTAAGGTGCTTTGTAGCTTCATCTATCATGTGCATTTTATCATTTCGTTCTAGTCTGAGTATGGACATTTTTTTAGCAAATATATCTAATCCAAGGTGTTGTAATCAACGTGGTTCGATGGCATATCCTCTATTTTGATTTTTCATTTTTTTCCACTTCTTTCTTTCATATTCTTTGATCTTTTATCTATTTAGAGATTAGGGATTGTTTAGCCATTACAGATAAACATCTGTTCAACATCAACTTCTCTTTGTTCATGTCAAATAGATGTTTGTTTGATATGAACATCTGTTTGTTCCATATGAATGATTGCCTTATTACTCTTTGGAATTAATGTTGTTGCCTTTATGTTGCATGTGCTTTTCTTTTGTTGTTTTCTTTATATGATTTATTTGTTAAGCATAGGATAAGGTAAATCAAATAGTTGACTTTCATAGACTAAAAAGTTTTAAAATGGATCATGGTCTGACCAAATAAAAGGGAGGTAAGGATGTTGAGCAAGTAAGGATACTTTTCATTCAAGAGATATTTCATGGCCACTCTACCCTTTGTCTTGATCATCGTTCTTCCAATTATCTTTGTCTTTTTGGCATCCTCTCCTTCCCTTTCTTTAAGTAGATTGCTGAATCCTTACAAATTTTCTTCTCCCAAATTTCACCATTGTTATTATTAGTGGTAGTTTTATCATTAAGCATTCTATTGGTTTATTTTGTTTACAAGTAGAATATAATTAATGTTGCTTACTTCTTTTATTCAAGCGCATGTGTTTAATTCAATTTTGGGAACTTTCGTCGAATGGGTAATGGTTGTATGGGTTTTATTAGCTGGTTTGGTTTTTGGAGATGTGGGTTTTATTGGGCTTGCATGTAAGTGGGTCGGTATGGACTATATTGGATTTGGTTGGGCCGGATTCTTTTTTTTTTTTTGAGGCAAAAGCGGATCAATTTAATTATCTCGAATCAGTAATATCAGAGGATATTTTGGTGTGCTTGGGCCTAGGTCCACCTAAAATAGATAACAAATAGAATAGATCATCAGCCCATTTGAACTGAGGAAATAGACCCATCACATTTAATCATATGTTATATTATTTTTTTAATAGATAAATAGCATTTGATAATGGCCCTGTCGTTTCTATTCCCTTACAAGATATATTTGATCAATTAATTAAGTACTTAAAGTTACCTACTCCTCAATGGGAAGTGAAAAAGCAAAATGGCTTCTATCAAGCCTTTATGACGAATTGACGATTACTATTCTCAATGATAAACACACTTTTGATTGGGGCGTCGTCAAATTGTTGATGAGTCTATCCAAGTGGCTTCTTTATAATCAGAACTACTTTCCAAGTACATGTAGATGATCCAAACTATGATGACTACAAGATTTGTTACTTGAGGTCTAAGAAATTGCAACAACTAGTTCCATAGTTAAGAGCTGAAAACCTGGAGCTAAAGAGGAAATAGTGAGGTCAATAGGTTAATCTGAACCTAGTATTAGTAGCAACCATGGTTTTCAAAATCAGACTGGACCGGATGGTCAGATCAGAAAAATTGGGAATCGGTAAGGTCCGTTTTCCCCCAAAACTGTTAATTTTGGTCAGCGAATCGCTGAACTAGGCAGTTAATTATTCGAACGGTTTTGACCGTTTTTTATTTTTTATTTTTTTCACTTTTTTGTTAGAGCAAGCCAAACATTTGATTCGAACGGTTGAACCATTCGACCCAATAACCAGACCCCTGACTGGTTCAGTTTTAAAAGCCATGGTAGCAACTTTTCTGCAATAGACTAATCGGATAGTTTGATTTTATTCTTTTCTTTTTCTCACCACCATTTGCATTTGTTATTTTTCTTTTGTAGTTATTGTGGTTTTTAAGTTGTTATTCTCTACATTTGGGTTGATGTTGGTTATCATGGTCATTTGTATTCTTATTTTTCTTTTAATAATGATTTGTTTTATTTATTACTAGTGGGGACCCATGCAATGCACGGGATTTATTAAGTAAAAGCTAAATAATAGAAAGCTTATTTACTAAAATATCCCTTATAGTTTCATGGATTTACTAAAATCTATCCTATAGTTAGCATTTTACTAAAACACCACTTATAATTTACAATGGATTTAATCAATATTCCATTAGATGAGAGTGGAAAATGACAGCGTTGATCCTAATGTTCATTTAAATAAATTTAATCAAAAGAAAATAAAAATAAAAATATCATTTTTTGCCCTTAATAAGACATGGGCAACTACTCTATTGGATATATTTGGTCAATTTTGTTTCGTACAAAAAAGTGTTAAGGGTCTTTTTGGAATAAAAAATTATGGGCCTAATGGCAAAACAAACACTCCTTAATGAAATGTTGATTAAGTAAATAAGTTGTAAAATATATGGGATGTTTTAGTAAAATGAAAACTATAAGGTAGGTTTAAGTAAATATGTAAAACTATAAGGTGTGTTCTAGTAAATGACCCTAATAGAAACACATAACAGTATACAATTGTTTTATATTTTCAACTTTTTAAATAATTAATAATTATTCATATCTTCTATACTACTTTTAATAAATTTTTTATAATACAAAAATAACAATAATTAATTTCAGTTATGTTTATTCATCAAACTAATGAAATTGACCAACTTGATCAACTCGACCTGAGTTGGTCAGTTTTCTAATATTTTAGGTTGGCTTTGGTTAAAAAATTTCCCAATTGGACCAAGTTCGATCAGTTTCACTTTGGCCATTTGTAAATCGATCAAAATCGAACGACCTAATTAAATGAATACCGTAATTATAAAATACAACGATTAAACAAATATTATAATTAATAAATACCACATTTAAAATAACTGTAATTTACTATTTAAAACTGTTAAAAACTACTAAAATTACTTTTACGAAAGCAAAGTACTTTTGTAAGAGCACTTTTATAAAAATACTTTTTACATGAAAGTACTTTTACAAAAGCACTTTTATAAAAGTACTTTTGCGAAAGCATTTTGACAAAAGTACTTTTCTAAAAACACTTTTACAAAAGTACTTTACAAAATCACTTTTACAAAAGTACTTTTACGAAAGCACTTATGCAAAAGTACTTTTACAAAATCATTTTTACAAAAAGTACTTTTACGAAAGCACTTGTACAAAAGTACTTTTACAAAAGCAATTTTACGAAAGCACTTTTATGAAAGAACTTTTACAAAAGTACTTTTATGAAAGCACTTTTACAAAAGTACTTTTATGAAAGCACTTTTACAAAAGCTTTTTACGAAAGTACTTTTATAAAAGTACTTTTATAGAAGCACATTTACAAAAGAATTTTTATGAAAGTATTTTTATGAAAGTACTTTTATGAATGTACTTGTACAAAAGTACTTTTGTGAAAGCACTTTTATAAAAGTAGTTTTACTATAAAAATACTTTTATGAAAGCACTCTTACCAAAGTACTTTTACAAAAGTGTTTTTATTCATTCACTTTGGATTGAATTGGACTCAATCTAGTCCATTTGCATTTTAATTGGACTGGATTGGATTGTAGTAGGTGTTTGTAGTTTATTTATATATTTTCTGGATTTTTCATGTTATTTTGGTGTTTGATTCAATTTGGATTGGATTGGACCCAATCTGATCCATTTGCATTTTAGTTGGATTAGATTGGACTTGTAAATGAACCAATATTGGATTGAACCAGATTGGACCAAACCTAGTCCAATTGACAGCCCTACTACTAAACATCTATGTTGATGATTTTGGAGACCTAGGTCAATGGTTTACGACTGCTAACCCGATTTTTTTTCTTAAGAATGAAAAGGAGTAACGTAAAGGCATTTGTTAGTTTGAAAAAAAATCATTTTTTAGGAAAAAAAGTGTTTGGTTCATAGCAATATTTTCTCATTTTAGCCAATTTTACCCATTCTTGTCCATTTTAGAATTTCATCTTCGGCAAGAATGAGAAAGAATGAGAGTTGAACCAAACATGGCCTAAATTTCCCACCTAGGGGAAAGTTACCAACACTTAGCTGGGACAAAAATGCCCCTTTTAATAATGGATTTTTATGTGGCTAAAATGATCATTGTCTTATTTATCTGGGAAATAAAAGAACATGGGTAAATGCACTTACCCGAGTAAGTAACTTGTCGAAAAGTGAACAGGGCCTAAAAGTGATTTCCTAAGTAAGTTATTTTGTTCAATTTTAAAAGTAGTAAAAATAAAAAACCAAAAAAATAAGAAATCATGTCTAATTTACCTTGATATATCACGAATAAAGTGAGCTAAAATTACTTTTATGAGGCTTGAACTAATACTTTTATGTGAATGTATCTAAATATAATTGAGCTACATTTCGATTATATTTCATTGGGATGAATTCACATTTGATCTAAGGAAAAATTTGTGGTGCATCCGCTACATTATGCAGCAAAATATGTGTTTGGTTGAATGTGATGATAAGTACACCTTGTGAAAAGTGAGCAAACTTTGACATGATTGTTTGAGATCTAGATTTAGTGTGCAACCAATATCAGTGAATGCGTTGTGGTTGAACTCTTAATCTAATTATAAATGAATGAAATTTGGATTGCCATGTTTGAATTATGAATATAGATAAAAGGATGACTTTCATCCCAAGAAAATGGAATAATAATAATAATAATAATAATAATAATAATAATAATAATAATAATAATAATAATAATAATAATAATAATAATAAAGGCTCAATTTGGTAGAAATACAAATACAAATATGTATAATACAAAATGTTGTATATTATATTTCTATGCCTTCTATTTACTTTGTATATATTTGTCTTTGTACTCTTTCCAAACTAAGAGAAAAGAAATTTGTAATGGGTTCCAATTTGCATGTCCTTAATTTAAGTGGCATGACTGGCTCAAGTTTGCAATTTGTACTTAGCATCTCAAAGACAAGGTTTTAAAAGGGTAAATGCGTAGTTGATACATAACATACGATATACCAAATTGGAATGATAGAAGATACACATATTCATAAACTAGAAGTTTATAAGCAATAAGTTTCAATATTTAAGCATTAAATAAAAAAATAACTAATCCACTAACAATTATAAACATTTTGCATGTCCTGTTTCAAAACGCAATGTTCTCAAACTATTTAAATAACCAATTTAAAAGAAAGGAAGCATATGAAGTCATGATAGTAATCCAATAGTTTAGAAGTAAACAACTTAATTGATTTGATCTAGTAGTAGTAGTAGTAGTAGTAGTAGTAGTAGTAATATCAATTAGGAAAAGAAATGAGAAAAATAACAAACTTGGGATACTAGAATTATAACAATAAGAAAAATCTCACTTGATTTATCCAAAAGAAACTAAAAACTTGATTAGCCCTTTTCGTATTGAACTCTCATAAAACACTAAAAAAACTAATAGAATTTGATTTGCCTTATTGTTTTTTTCATTTTTACACTTTTATTTAACCCATAATTATTGAAGTGTTTCTTTATAATGTTTTAAATTATAAAAATGCATTTTTTTTTGCATTAAATCACTAAGTAGTTATTTATACTTGAGGCTTACACATTTTTATGCCTCACACCTTGAGGCTAATTGAGGAAAGACTTAAGTCATTTAACTTTGTTATGAGGCTTAAGTCTTGAGGCAAAATCCGTGTGGCTCACCTCAAGGTGTATGCCTCATGCTTCAAGGCTTAAGTCGTTTTGAAACAATGATCAAAGGAACTAGTATTAAATTATACATTAATGACAGTTTATAACCTTGAGGATATCTCATTCTTATCTATTATTTATTTATATACAAACGGGGACCCGTGTGATGCACGGGATTTATTAAGAGAAAGCTAAATAATAGAAATGGTCATATAATAAAATACCCCTTATAGTTTCATGGATTTACTAAAATCTACGGCATAGTTGGCATTTTACTAAAACACCACTTATAATTTGCAATGGATTTAATCAATCTTCCATTAGATGATAGTGGAAAATGAATGCTAGTGGTGACCCTAATGTTCATTTAAATAAATTTAATCAAAACAAAATAAAAATAAAAATACCATTTTTGCCCTTAATAAGACACGGGCAACCATTCTATTGGCTATATTTGGTCAATTTTTTTATACAAAAAAAAAAGTGTTAAGAGTATTTTTGGAATAAAAAATCATGGGCCTAATGCCAAAACAAACATTTCCTAATGAAAGGTAAATAAAGTAAATAAGTTATAAAATATATGGGATGTTTTAGTAAAATGAAAACTATAAGGTAGGTTTAAGTAAATATGTAAAACTATAAGGTGTGTAAGAACGGCAATGGGGCAGGGATGATATTCCCTGTCCCCGAACCGATTCTGAAACTAACCCCATCCCCGATCCCCGGTGGGGATGGGTTCCCCGTCGGGACCCGAATCCCAAAAATGTTTTCAGATAATAGTGTTTTTTAAAATAAATTTAGTTAAAATAACTAAAAATTTTAAATTATAAATAATGTTTTAAATATGTTTTGATATATATAATATAAATAATATAATAGTATATTTAATATAAATAACATTTAATATATATAATAGGGGTCGGATTGGAGCGGGGACCTCAATCCCCATCCCCGACCTCGACTGGGGATTCCTATTAATCCCCGTCCCCGCCCCCACCCCGCCAAAGCAATCCCCATCGGGTCGGGGAAGTCGGGCCCCCGTCGAGGATGGGGAAAATTGCCATCCCCAAAACTGTGTTCTAATAAATGACCCTACTAGAAACACATAGGAGTATTCAATTATTTTATATTTTCAACTTTTAAATAATTAATAATTATTTATATTTTATATACTACTTTTAATAAATTTTTTATAATAAAAAAATAACAATAATTAATTTCAGTTAGGTTTATTTATCAAACTGATGAAACCGACCAACCCGATTAACTCGACATGAGTTGGTCGATTTTCTAGTATTTTAGGTTGGCTTTGGTTAAAAAATTTCCCAATTCGACCAAGTTTGATCAGTTTCACTTTGGCCATTTGTAAATCGACCAAAATCGAACAACCTAACCATGGATATATATTAATATTTTATATTTTAAATATAATTTTTGATATGGAAAAGTGATATTTTTTCCATATTTCTTAGTTTAAAATGTTTTATATCACAAATCTAATTTTTAAATTTATCTTTAATAATTGCACTGTAATTTTTAAAATTAAATTAAATCTTTAAGTTTAAATCTTTTGAATAGACTAACCAAACCAAAAAATCGACTCAAATCGATACAACTTGAGTGGGTCAGTTTTCACAAAAGGTTAGTTGGTTTTAGCTAACCAATTCCTTAACCTGACCGGGACAATATGGTTGGCCAAATAGCCTATGACCGAACCGAACCAACTCATGAACACTCAAAATTTCAGCGAAATTAATAGTCTCATCTCTCATAAATAAAAATATTTTAATCTCCAATAATTATTAAAGATTTATAGCAAAAACACACAATTATTGAAAATATATTGATAATGAAAAATACAATAATTGCAAAAATTACAAAAATACAACAAGTACTAAAAGTATATTAATTTAGTCAATAAATAGTATAATATTAAATAATAGTTTCATCTCTAATAAATATTAATCAATAACTTATAACAAAAACACAATAAATACAATAACTACAATAAATTAAATTTAAAAATTTCAATCATATTAACTTAATCTCCAATAATTATTAAAAATTTTCTGTTAAATAACATAACAAAAAATTATACATAATCAATGAAAATGCATTTATCACAAAAAACAATAAATACTAATTTTAGTATATATAATTATATAACAAATACAGATTCAGAGTTTAAATTATTATTAATAAATATTAATTTTTTTGAAAGTTATTTTCTCGAATTCTTACTTGACATAATTGAAAATAATTATTTACAATATTATGTAAAAATATTAAATTATTACTAATTTCAATATTATGTTATAATTATTTGTCTATGTTTTAGATTTTTTTAAATTTAATACATAATTTCTTTATTTTAACTATTTGAAATCTAGTTATGTTAAATATTTAATTTTTATGTTAAATGTTAAATATTTAATTATTTAAAATATTTTGTTATTTAAATACTTAAATAATATGTAAAATATTTAAATTTTAAAATATTAATTATTTATTGAATTTAATTATCCATAAAATACAATAAATACTATAATCTCAAATAATAGTTTAATCTATAATAAATATTAGTCAATAACTTATAACAAAAATACAATAAATACAATAATTACAATAACTATAATAAATTAAATTTAAAATTTTCAACAATAGAAATTTAATCTCCGATAATTATTGAAAATTATCTGTTAAATAACAAGACAAAATAAGTTTATACATAATCATTGAAAATACATTTATCACAAAAGACAATAAATGTTAATTATAATATATATAATTGTAAAATAAATACAGATTAAGTGTTTAAATTATTTTTAATAAATATTAATTTTTTTGAAAGTTATTTTCTTGAATTATTGTATAATTATTAATACATAATTTAAAGTTATTATTATATAATTATTAATTTAAAGTTATTATATAATTATTTAAACTAATACATAATTTCTTTATTTTAACTATTTAAAATCTAGTTATGTTAAATATTTTATTGTTTAAAATATTTAGTTATTTAAATACTTAAATAATATGTAAAACTTTTTAAATTTTAAAATATTAATTATTTATTGAATTTAATTGTCCATAAAATCATCATAAAATACAATAAATAGTATAATCTCAAATAATAGTTTAATCTAGAATAAATATTAATCAATAACTTATAACAAAAATACAATAAGTACAATAAGTACAATAAATTAAATTTAAAATTTTCAATATAGTAATTTAATATCCAATAATTATTTAAAGTTTTCTGTTAAATAACAAAACAAAATAAATTTTACACAATCATCGAAAATACTTTTTTCACAAAAGACAATAAATATTAATTTTATTATATATAATTATATAATAAATACGGACTCAGAGTTTAAAATTGTTATTAATAAATATTAATGTTTTTGAAAATTATTTTCTCGAATTATTACTTGATATAAGTGAAATTAATAATTTACAATATTATGTCAAATTTATTAAATTATTATTAATTTCAATATTATGTTATAATTATTTTACTACTTTTTAGATTTTTTTAATTTATTACATAATTTCTTTATTTTAACTATTTAAAATATTTAGTTATTTAAATACTTAAATAATATGTAAAGTATTTAAATTTTAAAATATTAATTATTTATTGAATTTAATTATCCATAAAATCATAATTTATACTATTGCTACATATTTTCATTATTAATTTTGTAATATATAAAATTATTATTAATTTCAATATTATGTTATAATTAATTTTCTACTTTGAAGAATTTTTTTAAATTTATTACATAATTTCGTTATTTTAACTATTTAAAATCTAGTTTTGATAAGTATTTAGTTATTTAAATTGATAATACGAAAAAAATATAATTTAAATTTATTGTACATAATTTCGTGATATATTGTGTAAAAATATAAAATAATTTTGTGTTTTTAATAAATATTTAAAAGTTATTATATAATTTTGTTAGAATATTTAAATAATTCTTAGATTTTTTAATCCAAACTTTCTTTAGATAGATATAGATAAAAAATAAGGGAAACGATAAATAGGAATTAGAGATAATTTATGAGAGAAACTCTCTAGTAAACTAGAGATAGTTTTGGAGATAAATAGGAATTGGAGATAATTTAGAAGATAAATAGGAATTAGAGATAATTTTGGAGAAAGTGGGGGAAGTAGTTTAGGAGTAATTTTAGTAGAAGAGATTATTTAGGTTATTGGGAAAGTGCATCTCATTGGTTGTTTCAAAAATGACATGGAATAAAAAAATAAAAAATTGAAAAAAAAGGAGAATATTTCTTGACGCTTTGTTTTAATATATATATATATATATATATATATACTAGGGACCCGCGCGATGCACGGGATTTATTAAGTGAAAGCTAAATAATAGAAAGGGTCATTTACTAAAATATCCCTAGATTTACTAAAATCTACCCTACAGTTAGCATCTTACTAAAACACCACTTATAATTTGCAACGGATTTGATCAATCTCTCATTAGATGATAGTGAAAAATGATAGTGTTGACTCTAATGTTCATTTAAATAAATTTAATCAAAAGAAAATAAAAAATTCCATTTTTGCCCTTAAAAAGACACAGGCAACACTCTGTTGGTTATTTTTGGTCAATTTTGTTTTTTATACAAAAAAGTGTGTTAAGGGTATTTTTGGAATAACAAATCATGGGCCTAATGGCAAAACAAACACTCCTTAATGAAAGGTTGATTAAGTAAATAAGTTGTAAAATATATGGGATGTCTTAGTAAAATCAAAACTATAAGGTAGGTTTAAGTAAATATGTAAAACTATAAGGTGTGCAGGAATTTTTAAAAGGCATGGATCATATTTCCCGTCCCCAACTCCGATTCTGAAATTAATCCCCATCCCCGATCCCCAATGGGGACCTAAATCCCCAAATTTTTTTTAGATAATAGTATTTTTTTAAATAAAGTTATTGAAAATAAATAAAAAAATTTAAAATATAAATAATATTTTAAAAATGTTTTGATATATATATATATATATATATATATATATATATAATATAAATAATATAATAGTATATTTAATATAAATAACATTTAATATATATATATATATATATAGAGAGAGAGAGAGAGAGAGAGATAGATAGATAGATATAATCAGGGTCGGGGCGGGGTGAGGACCTCAATCCCCATCCCCAACCCCGACCGGGGATGTCCCCACCCCCGACCCGCCAAAAGAATCCTATCCCTGGCCCCATCGGGTCAGGGAAGTCGGGTCACCCGTAGGGGATGGGGAAAATTTCCATCCCTAAAGGTGCGTTCTAGTAAATTACCCTAATAGAAACACAAAAGAGTATACAATTTTTTTATATTTTCAACTTTTTAAATAATTAATAATTATTCATATTTTATATATTACTTTTAATAAAAATTTTATAATACAAAAATAACAATAATTAATTTCAATTAGGTTTATTCATCAAACTAATGAAACTGACCAACCCGATTAACTCGGCCCGAGTTGGTCGGTTTTCTAGTATTTTAGGTTGGTTTTGGTCCAAAATTTTCCCAAATCAACCAAGTCAGATCATTTTCACTTCGACCATTTGTAAACTGACTATAATCGAATGACCTAACCATGGATATATATTAATATTTTATATTTTAAATATAATTTTTAATATGGAAAAGTGGGAAATTTCCCATATTTCTTAGTCTAAAATGTTTTATATCATAAATCTATTTTTTTAAATTTATTTTTATTAATTACACTATAATTTTTAAAATTTAATTTAATTTTTAAGTTTAAATCTTTTGAACCGACTAAACAAACCAAAAAATCGACCTAAACGGATACAACTTGAGTGGGTCGGTTTTCACAAAAGGTTAGTCAGTTTCAGCTGACCAACTCCCTAACCTGACCAGGTTAATTTGGTTGGCCAAATAACCTACGACCGAACTGAACCAACTCATGAACACTCATAATTTCAGCTAAATTAATAGTCTCATCTCTAGTAAATAACAATAGTTTGACCTCCAATAATTATTGAAAATTTATAGCAAAAATACACAATTATTGAAAATATATTGATAATGAAAAATGCAATAATTACAAAAATACAATAAGTACTAAAAATATATTAACTTAGTCAATAAATAGTATAATCTTACATAATAGTTTAATCTCTAATAAATATTATCAATAACTTATAACAAAAATACAATAAATACAATAAGTATAATAAATTAAATTAAAAATTTTCAATAATAGTAATTTAATCTCCAATAATTATTAAAAGTTTTCTGTTAAATAACAAAACAAAAAAAAATATACATAACCATTGAAAATACATTTATCACAAAAAACAATAAATATTAATTTTAGTATATAATTATATAATAAATACAGATTAAGAGTTTAAAATTATTATTAATAAATTTATTTTTTTTGAATTGTTACTTGATATAAGTGAAATTAATTATTTACAATCTTCTGTAAAAATATTAAATTATTATTAATTTCAATATTATGTTATAATTATTTGTCTACGTTTTAGATTTCTTTTAAATTTATTACATAATTTCTTTATTTTAACTATTTAAAATCTAGTTGTGTTAAATATTTTGTTTTTTAAAATATTTAGTTATTTAAATATTTAAATAATATGTTAAATATTTAAAGTTTAAAATATCAATTATTTATTGAATTTAATTATCCCCATAAAATCATAATTTATACTATTATTACATAATTTCATTATTAATTTTGTAATATATTAAGTTATTATTAATTTCAATATTATGTTATAATTATTTTTCTAATTTGAAGAAATTTTTTAAGTTTATTACATAATTTCGTTATTTTAACTATTTAAAATCTAGTTATGATAAATATTTAGTTATTTAAGTATTTAAATAATCTATAAAATATTTAATTTTTTTATTATTTGAATTTCATTTATTTAAAGCTATTACATATTATTAAATATTTAAAAAACATTTAAATTGATAATCCGGAAAAACTTAACAGGAAGTTAAATAATAGAAAGTGTCATTTACTAAAATACCTCTTATAGTTTCATGGATTTACTAAAATCTACCCTATAGTTAGCATTTTCCTAAAACACCACTTATAATTTGCAATGGATTTAATCAATCTTCCATTAGATGACAGTGGAAAATGATATTGTTGACCCTAATGTTCATTTAAATAAATTTAATCAAAAGAAAATAAAAATGAAAATACCATTTTTGCCCTTAATAAGACATGAGCAACCACTTTGCTGGTTATTTTTGGTCAATTTTGTTTTTTATAAAAAAAATGTGTTATTTTTGGAATAAAAAATCATGGTCCTAATGGCAAAACAAACACTCCTTAATGAAAGGTTGATTAAGTAAATAAGTTGTAAAATATATGGGATGTTCTAGTAAAATGAAAACAATAAGGTTGGTTTAAGTAAATATGTAAAACTATAAGGTGTGTAGGAAAGGCAACGGGGTGGGGATCATATTCCCCGTCCCCGACCCCAATTCTAAAATTAACCCCCATCCCCGATCCCCGACGGGGATGGGTTCCCCGTGGGGACCCGAATCCCCAAAATGTTTTCAGATAATAGTATTATCTAAATAAATTTATTTATAATAAATAAAAATTTTAAATTATAAATAATGTTTTAAATATGTTTTGATATATATATATATATATAATCGGGGTCGAGGCAGGGCGGGAACCTCAATCCCCATCCCTGACCCCGACTGAGGATTCCCGTCCCCACCCCGCCAAAGCAATCTCCATCCCCGACTTCATCGGATCGGGGAAGTCAGGTCCTCGTCGAGGATGGGGAAAATTGCCATCCCTAAATGTGTGTTCTAGTAAAAGACCCTAATAGGAACACATAAGAGTATACAATTGTTTTACATTTTTAACTTTTTAAATAATTAATAATTATTTATATTTTATATACTACTTTTAATAAATTATTTATAATACAAAAATAACTAATTAATTTCAGTTAGGTTTTATTCATCAAACTGATGAAATTGACCAACCCGATCAACTCGACTTGAGTTGCTCGTTTTTCTAGTATTTTAGGTCGGCTTTGGTTCAAAAATTTCCCAATTCGACCAAGTTGGATCGGTTTCACTTTGGCCATTTGTAAACCGACCAAAATTGAACGACCTAACCATGGATATTTTGTTAAATATTTTGTTATTTAAAATATTTATTTATTTAAATACTTAAATAATATGTAAAGCTATTATTTTATTTATTTATTTATACTATTACATAATTTATACTATTACATTAATTATTTATTTTATTTATTTTTTTTGTAATTTGAATTTTATTTATTTAAAGCTATTACATATTATTAAATATTTGAAAAACATTTAAATTGATAATCCGAAAAAACATAATTTAAATTTTTAGTACATAATTTTGTGATATATTTTGTAAAAAATATAAAATTATTTTTTATGTTTTTAACGAATATTTTAAAGTTATTATATAATTTTGTTAGAATATTTAAATTATTCCTAAAATTTTTTAATCCAAACTTTTCTTTAGATAGATATAGATAAAAAGTAGGGGAGAGAATAAATAGGAATTAGAGATAATTTAGAAGATAAGTAGGAATTAGAGATAATTTTGGAGAAAGTGGGGGATAGTAGGAGAGGTAGTTTAGGAAAAATTTTAGGAAAACAGTATTTAGGTTATTGGGAAAGTGCATCTCATTAGGCAGTTTAAAAAATGACATGGAATAAAAAAAAATAAAAAATTCAAAAAAGGAGAAAATTTCTTGACTTTTTAATATATATATATATAGATAATCTATAAAATATTTAAATTTTTTTGTTATTTTAATTTTATTTATTTAAAGCTATTACATTTTATTAAATGTTCGAAAAAACATTTAAATTGATGATCTGGAAAAATATAATTTAAATTTTTAGTACATAATTTCATGATATATTTTCTAAAAATATAAAATTATTTATTAGATAATTTTTTTTTTATTTTAACTACTTAAAATATAGTTATGATAAATATTTAGTTATATAAATATTTAAATAATCTATAAAATATTTAAATTTTTTGTTATTTGAGTTTTATTTATTTAAAAATATTACATATTGTTAAATATTTGAAAAGCATTTAAATTGATAATCCAGAAAAACATAATTTAAATTGTTAGTAGCATGGTTTTCAAAACCAGACCGAACCAGACGGTCAGACCAGAAAAACCAGGAACCAGTCAGGTGACCGGTTCCGTTTTCCCCCAAAATCGGATTTCCCCCAAAACCGTTGATGCTGGTCAGCGAACTACTAAACTAGGCGGTTAACCGTTCGAACGGTTTTGACCATTTTTTATTTTTTGGAATTTTTTTATTTTTTTGTCAGAATGGGCTGAGCATTCGGTTTGAATGGTCGGACCGTTCGACCCGATAACCGAACCCCTGATTGGTTCGGTCACCGGTTTGATTTTAAAAACCATTGTCAGTACATAATTTTGTGATATATTTTGTAAAAATGTAAAATTATTTTTGTGTTTTTAATAAATATTTTAAAGTTATTATATAATTTTGTTAGAATATTTAAATAATTCTTAAATTTTTTAATCCAGACTGTCTTTAGATAGATATAGATAAAAAGTAGGGGAGAAGATAAATAGGAATTAGAGATAATTTAGGAGAGAAACTCTCTACTAAATTAGAGATAATTGTGGGGATAAATAGGAATTAGAGATTATTTAGAAGATAGATAAGAATTAGAGATAATTCTAGAGAAAGTGGGTGAGGTAGTTTAGGATAAATTTTTGGAGAAGAGATTATTTAGGTGATTGAGAAAGTGCATCTCATTGGTTGTTTTGAAAATAACATGGAATAAAAAACAAAAAATTCAAAAAAAAGAGAAAATTTCTTAACCGCTTTATTTTAATATATAGATATAGATATAGATAGATTTTTTAAAAAACCACATCCTTAATTTTGCCAATTTAAGTTCAATTGAAACAAAAATTGATGAAGGGTGATTTGGCATGACCTAGCAAGAAGGGGACACGTAGACGTGATCTGCTCGAGGGGTGACAACTCAGCCAAACGAACCCGGCCCGCAGCATTCAGAGCTCGGGTGTTCAGCCACCTTGGCCCAAAAACCACCTCGGCGTAGAGACACCTCGACACCCAATCCAGTTCGGGACTAAAGAACCGAAGTACCAGTTCAAAGCTAGAGAGCCGAAACGCCACGTAACTGACTCAAAAGACCTCCCCAACGGACTTCGAATTTCTCGGATCACGACGAGACTCATCCTAGCTCCGCCTAAATCGGAGGTAGAGATAAACCTTATCAACACATTGCTCTCCTTCAAAAATAGAACAGATTTTATCCGCACAGCCTAGAGATCCCGGAACTCTTTCGTAAGGCCCACGACTACTCCATTATATAAGGACACAAAACCCCAAGGCAAAGGTACGCGTGATTATTTTACTCACTAGCATTCAAGCACTCAAGTATTCAACTCGCATCCACAGTATAATACTGACTTAAACATCGGAGCGACTTCGCCGAGTTAGCTACCCTGAGTTCTCTGATCTACTATTTTGTAGATTGATCCAACTCGCCGCACAATTGGAGTTCGAATCGTCTTCCAGTTAGGAATATTTAGATCGTGCACCATCAAAAATCATAAAATTGATTGCCAACTTCCGAAGGAGCAAGTGAAAATAGAAGGCACCACGTGGTTGATAGATCAGGGCAATCACAATCACAATCATCTACCTCCCACAATAATACCATACTTCAATGCTAGGATGGTGACACTGACGTGGAAAGTTGAAAATGTCCAATTCCATATTTCATGCCAAGGGTGATTGTGATGGCACACAAGCTGAACCTTAAAGTCATGGATAAGGATACCTACACCGCCCGATGACTTTGTCGGTGAAACAACTATCTACATAAATTAAGGATGTACTTTAACTAGGAATCGACGTTGGAAAGGCCGAGCCACGTTCCACCAAGAAAGTACAGACTCGACTCGAGCTAGCCGATAATAAGACCTACAAAGAAGAGATTCGGGTTGGCGTAGTTTCACCAAGAAGGTGCCAGAGGACGACGATATCGGTGGATGGAAACAAAGTTGCTTCTAAACAACAGACTCGTCTGTAGTTCAAGTTTCTGCAGTTTGACATGGACTTTGCTACAAGTTGTTTCTGTAGAAATTTGTTTAATTTTTTTTTCTGTTTACATGCGGTCCTGTGGCCCTCATTGTTATATATCCAGGGGTGCAATTTCTCGTTCTTTTTTGTCTATCATGTGGTGCATTTATATTATTTTTATCAGCTTTTCTTGCCGAGAAATTTAGGTTGATCCATGGTTTTCAAAACCGGACTGGATCAGATGGTCGGACTGGAAAAACCGGGAACCGGTCAAGTGACCGGTTCTGTTTTCTCTAAAACCGGATTTCTCCCCAAAATCGTTGATATTTGGTCAGTGAACCGCTAAGTCGGATGGTTAACCATTCGAATCATTTGAATGGTTTTAACCATTTTTAATTTTTTTTATTTTTTTTATCAAAACGGGCCAAATATTCAAGCTGAACGGTCAGATCATTTGACCCAATAACCGAACCCCTGACCGATTTGGTTTTAAAAACCATGGGTTGATCCGATACACATATGTATAGTAAATGCAAGAAAATATGGGTTCCAGGAATACGAATGATCAGCAAAAAACATAGATGGGTGGTACCCACCTAGAAATTAAGCTGACTGAGCTGACTGGATGGTTGGTTTGGTATTTCAACCGAGAAATTCACCTGTTGAAATGAATAAAGCCATAAAAAATATAGGACCCGGCCATCTGGTTGTGCCTCCGATTCATTCGTTCAACTGCCCAGTCGGAGCGACAAGATAGACAATTTGAAAAGTTTCTTCTTTACCTGGCGAATTGCAGTGAGAATTGGAATCGGAATTGAAATGGGAATTTCTTAAAATCAAAATCAAAATGATCTATTCCCATAGCCTTTTTGGTTCAGACAGGAATCAAAATCAGAATTGGAATCAGCTGTAATGGGATCTCATTCCTAAAAGAGGGGGAGGGAATTGACCATTCCCTTAAATGGGGGAATGCCATTCCACTAAGAATGAGAATGAAATTAACCAAACACTTGAAATTGGACTGTGCATTTACATTCCAATTCCAGACTCCTATTCCGTACACCAAATGGGCTCTTAGTCTCTTACAATGAGAAGGATTTGTGCAACAACCTAAAATTTGTTTGGTACTCTTAAAACTCCTCTACATACCATTGATTTTGGCATTAACTCAACCTTTTTTGTTTTGTTTTGTTTGGCAGAACTAGGGGTGAAAATGAATTGAGCTTTTTATGAGCTATACGAGCTCAGCTCGTGAAAAGCTCGAACTTGAGCCTAGCATTGTTTTGGTGAGCTGAGCTCAAATAGCCAGGTATTCGATTTGGCTCAGCTCGAATCCACCCTTAGGCAAAATTTGAAAAGAAAAAAAAAACATTTGTTTCTGACTTTGTTCTTGAAACGTTGATAACAATTAGGGTTGTTCACAAATAAATCCAAACTGACCAACCCAGCCTGACCCAACCCGATTTGGCCGGTTTTTCTTCACTACCGGTCAGTTTCGGATTGCAAAAATGAACAAACCGATAATTCGGTTCGGTTTCTTCACTACCGGTCTGTTTGTTTGTTGTTGCATGTCTTGCATCATTGTGCATTTGTATGTGTTTGTGTTTGGGAAGTCAAATAGCTTTTGGTCATGACCAATGTGTAGAGAGATTGAGAGTTCTACACGTGGCAAAATGTTTTTGCCTTAAAATTATCTATGAATTGAGAGTGGAAAGAGAAACTTGAGGTGCCAATACATTTGATTTATTTTACAAAACAGAAACAACTGATGATATATATGGCACCCAAACCAATATCTATACATTTTCTCCACAAAGTGAGGGTGGGGAGAGCTAGGAGACTTGTTTTGAGCCCCAAGTCTATGCTTACCATCTGGGCTAGCCAAGCCCAGCCCACCAACGCCTGATAGCGCCAGCCACAACAGGGGGGAATCTCTACTGCCTTCGTACAGAGCCAACTGCGGAGCAATTGGGTGTACTCGCAATGACCTGTCGCCTGATTTCGTATGGCCCTCATCTGGTGCGTTCATCTTCACCTGCCTCTAGCTCGCTCAAGTATAAATATGAGGTAACTCTCCCTTGACAAGGGATCCAGATCCTAGAATCCTGATACAACTCTCATTTACTTCCAACGCCTTGAGTTTACATCAGTGCACCTACTTCGCTTCACTAGAATTTACTCCTGGGAATCCAGTGCATCCGAGGACTACCTTCGAGGCCTCGTTTGCACCTCCCCCCACCTTACACCTCATACTAACTTGACCGTCGGAGCCTCCGCCTCAGGTCTCCACCCGAGGCCTCTGACACCTCTTGTTTTGTAGTGCCTCGGATCTCCAGGAACCTCGTTACCAAGCCGACGACCTGCAACCCTCGGCTTCCACCGTACTAAGAAGGGAGCACCTCGTCCTCGGCTTACCCTCTTCAATGTCTTCAAAACCTTCGGCCTGCCTTCAGAACTTGGGAGCAAATTTACCTTGTTGCCCTCGGCTAATCCGAGCACTAACACCATCATTTTCAATTTGTTGAGCAAACTGGTTGGACCAATGACTAGATCATAGTTTGGGTCAGTCTCTAATCTTTCATATTGCGAAAAACCTTTTGACTAAGTCAATGATGGGGACCTACGCCCACAACCAGTTTCATCTTCTTCCACACACCAATGCATGTTCCTCCCTTAATTATAATTAAGGGAGTTGGTTCAGTTTGGCCATAGGCTATTTGTCCAACCAAATTGACCTGGTTAGGTTGGGGAGTTGGTCAATTGAAACCAATTGACCTTTTGTGAAAACTGACCCACTCAAATTGTATCAGTTTGGGTCGATTTTTTGGTTTGGTCAGTCGGTTCAAAAGATTTAAACTTAAAAATTAAATTAAATTTTAAAAATTATAGTGCAATTATTAAAAAATAAATGTAAAAATTAGATTTATGATATAAAACATTTTAGACTAAAAAATATAGGAAATTTTCCATTTTTTCCATATTAAAAATTATATTTAAAATATAAAATATTAATATATGTCCATGGTTAGGTTATTCAATTTTGGTTGGTTTACAAATGGCCAAAGTGAAACTGATCTAATTTGGTTGAATTGGGAATTTTTTGAACCAAAGCTGATCTAAAATACTAGAAAACTGACAAACTTGGGTCGAGTTGATTGAGTTGGTTGGTTTCATCAGTTTGATAAGTAAACCTAACTGAAATTAATTATTGTTTTTTTTTGTATTATAAAAAGAATTATTAAAAGTAGTATATGAAATATGAGTAATTATTAATTATTTAAAAAGTTGAAAATATAAAACAATTGTATAGAGTTCACATTTGTGCCCCACAACGTCCCATAGCATATCCCCATCATTTATTGGGAACATCTCCTAATGATGACATCATCGGTTCTAGTACTATCATCGGGAGATGTTCCCAATACATGGTGGAGATGTGTTGTGGAACATTGTGGGGCACCCCCTTGTGGGGAACAGATGTGAACTCTATTTTTTTGTGTTTCTACTAGGGTCATTTACTATAACACACCTTATAGTTTTACATATTTATTTAAACCTACCTTATAGTTTCATTTTACTAAAACATCTCATATATTTTACAACTTATTTACTTAATCAACCTTTCATTAAGGAATGTTTGTTTTTCCATTAGGCCCATGATTTTTTATTCAAAAAATACCTTTTAACACTTTTTTTTTGCACATAAAAGAAAATTGACCAAATATAGCCAATAGAGTGGTTGCCCACAAGGTTCAAAGTATTACGTATCGGCCCATATTGACCGATACGTATTGTGTCGATGACTTTCCGATATGGGGTTCTGACCGATTCAAGGGGTGGTGGAGCCTTAAACTAGCCCCCCTAAACTGGTTTTGAAAAAAAAAGGCAAAAAAACACTATCGATATCACCTAATACGCCCCTACCGGCATATCAGGTGTATCGATATTTTGAACCTTGATTACCTGTGTCTTATTAAGTGAAAAATGGTAATTTAATTTTTATTTTCTTTTGATTAAATTTATTTAAGTGAGCATTAGGGTCAACACTATTATTTTCCACTGTCATCTAATGGAAGATTGATTAAATCCATTGCAAATTATAAGTGGTGTTTTAGTAAAATGCTAACTATAGGGTGGATTTTAGTAAATCCATGAAACTATAAGGGTATTTGAATAAATGATCATTTCTATTATTTAGCTTTGGCGTAATAAATCCCATGCATCGCATGGGTCCCCGCTAGTGATAAAATTAAACACCTCTTCACAAAGGACTTAGTTAAAAAAGGGCAAATTACAAATAGGTACCCTATACTTTGGGGGTAATGATAGATAGCTATCCTGAACTTTCAATTGCAACATTTAAGTACCTTTAACTCTCAAAAATTGACACTTAGGCCCATCCATTAGTTAAGCATTATATAATACCAAAAATACCCTTCTCGTGTATTTTTTAGATCATTCTCAACTAACCAAGCGTCTCCCCACGATGACGTTGTCACATGGATAGCAAATAATATATTCAAATTTTCTGACGACAACATTCTCTTGTGATTATTTAACTCTATAGAATGATCTAAAAAATACATGAGATGGGTATTTTTGACATTATATAATGTTTAACTGACAAAATACTAACAGACGGACCCAAGTGTATATTTTTGAAAGTTTAGGATACTCAAGTGTTGCAATTGAAAGTTCGAAGTACCTATATGTCACTACCCCCAAAGTATAGGGTACCTATTTGTAATTTACCCTTAAGATACTCTTAGACACAGTTTGGGGCCCAAGCCCAAATAGAGAATTTACCATTGTTAAGTCCTTAAGTTTGCTAGACTGGGATAGGTTATTAAGATACTCCAAGACACAACTTCAATAATAATAATAATAATAATAATAAAGAAAAAATGGCTTTCTTATGAGCCTAGTTAGTCTTATTGGTAGTTGATGTAGCGCGATCTGGGCCCTCCTAGCTGAATGCTGACTGGCTCCTTGTTGGCAACGAACGGCACCTAAGAAGATGAAAGGAAGGATTCCCGGGGATTTACCCGGTGGGAATACTCCGATGCTTAAGTTAGTACTGTGTATGGGAAGTAAAGAGAAAACGAAGGCTAAGAGTGGAGGTCGCGCTTTATCACTATATTCATGCGATTAGAGGTTTTTTTTCCAGAAGAAGTTTCTCCTCTGCCCTGAGGGTTTTTATAGGGGCGCTCTTGTGAGATCGGGCATAACCGCCACTGGGCCCCTACCACAGCCGTTACCTACCAGGGCTGCGCAGGTGGCCGTTGTGACGCACTCCTTGCCCAGGTGAGTGACACGTCTCCAAAGTGACAGGCACGCCTCCGCCTGCTGATAGACGTGGGTGCAGACTGTCAAAAGGACAGGTACTGCGCCGTTAGTAAGGGACGTGGCGCAGTCTGATTGGTACGGCCTATTGGATAGAAGCTTCCTGAGGAATGCTCGTGCGGCCCATTCGCGAGTTACTTTGCAGCGGGCTCGGAATACTTCAGGAGTGCCCTTAGTAGAATTGGTCCTCGGGGTGACTTGTTTGCTTACCAGCTCGGGCGAGCTGGTTTTCTTAGCTTGCGAGTTAAAGTTGCCTCGGAATATCCCTTTAGAGGTAGCTCGGGGAACCCAGAGCTCGCGTTGTGGCGAATTCCTCCTTTTGCGCGCTACGACGTAGTGAGCTATTTTATGGGCCCGTTACTTAGTTGTACTGGACCACAATGCTGAGTTGTCGCTTGCATTGAGTCAGTGTCCACGTGCCGCCGTTTCATAGGTCGGGTCAAATCATCCTTCATCAATTGCCCCCCACTCCTTGGGCTAAGAGTATTGCCTTAGTGCGGGGAGTTTATGAAGCGCGATGGACTGATTTGACTGAAATTCAAACTTGATTGACTATCCCCATTAAATGCATTTGCGGGAATCAAGAGATCTTCTGACTTCTCTGACTTTTCGAATTCCGAAAACGTGCTGAGGTGGCCTTTAATTCCGAACGTCATGCGGTTGCGACTACCTTAATCGTGGAAGATGTGCTGCCAATCGCCTTCGGTTTTCAGAAGGCGGCGGTTAGGGCGCCCGTGGACCGTTGGATCTGCTTTGATCCGGGCTGTCAGTTTGAAAGGATGGGGACTATAAATAGGGGGCCCCCTCGGACCCTATCTCCTTCCACGCCGTCTTGCTGTCTTTGGATTCTGAGGTCGCGTACTTCGCCTAGTCTACTCGAGTTCCTCAGTCTGCTCTGTTCCGTCTACTCTAGTGAGTCCCAACCACCGTCAGCCATGTACGGGTACCCACGCCATACCTATCACAGGGGCGATATCCAGGATGGTGATGCTCCCTCGAGCTCGGGAGGAGCCTAGGAGCAGATCCCAGAGGCTCGGGAGGCCTCTGGCGACATGGCGTCTACTTCTAGGGGGAGGGAACCTAATACCTTTGGCCCTTCCTTAATGACAGCGGAGAGACTCAAGTCTTTAATCCGCTATTTTCGCCTCCCTGGGGACCTGGTTTACAGCTTCCCTACTGGCAACTTCCCCTGGGAGCATGGTCCCAATGACATAGTGATCTTTCAGGAACAACTCGAGGCTGGCTTGCATCTTCCTCTACACCGCTTGATAGTGGAGGTGCTAAATCACTTCAACGTCACTATTGACCAGCTTCATCCCAACGCCGTTCGAAACATGGTTGGGACTATATCCCTGTGTCATGAGTATTGCCTCCCTTTGGACCTTGACATTTTTGTCTCTATCCTTTGTATAAAGAACGCTGCTCCTGGGGTTCCTCCGGAGAGGCGCTTTTATTACCTCTCTCCCCGTCACGGCTATAAGCTCTTGTACGAGCTACCGAATAAGATTCCCGCCTGGAAGCGGGACTACTTTGTGGTCCGTAACCCCGAGGGGTGGCCCTTTCCCACTGCTTGGAGGGGCGCCATCCAGGACCCCGAGGCCGAGCTGGACCCTGAGACTCGGAAAACGATGCTGTCCTGGGCATCGGTAGGCTTCCGTTGCTCGGACTACTTGGCAGAGGAGAAGCTYGTGCAGGCAGGCTTGAGCCCGGGTAGGTCGGCCTTTTAGGTCGCGTAGTGTCTTGTGACTATTGTGTACACATGTATTTTGTTTCTTGTTGGACTAATATCTTGTGGTCTTCTCTCGGGCAGCCAAAGACGCCAGGTGAAGAGGACGCACCCCGACCGGACCCCTCCTTCGGGAAGCACTGAGTTTGGGTCTGCCGAGCCGGTCCTGCCCTCTCCTCCACCTGAGGTTCCGATGCCCCCTCCTAAGGGGACTAGTGGGATTAACCCTGGGGGAAGCGAGCTCCCTCAGCCGGGGGAGGCCCCCTGTAATCCCCTCCAGCCACGTCCTTACCCTCGGTTCCCAGTGGGGAAATGGGAAGGGGTAAATGATTATCTTGTGGCTCGCCGGAGGAGCCG
>NW_010729124.1:567457-582343 GCF_000365185.1 Nelumbo nucifera
ACACGGTTCTCATGGTGATTTTGCTAGTGCTGGCTAACTTGGACAGGGCATCGGCCTCAGCATTCTCCGACCTAGGGATCTGTCTGATGAAGTGTGACTGGAAGTCGAGCAGGGCCTCTCTAACTTTGGTCAAGTAGGCAATCATGGTTGGCTCGCGAGCTTCATACTCGCCGATGACCTAGTTAACCACGAGTTGGGAGTCACTGTAGATAACAATGTGCTTTTCTTTTACTTATCTGGCTATGGCTAGTCCAGCTATCAACGCCTCGTACTCTGCTTCATTGTTAGACGCCGCGAACTCGAAGCGTAGCGCGTATTCCAGTTTTGTACCGCTTGGGCCGTGCAGAACTATTCCAGCACCGCTGCCCTGTTGGTTCGAGGAGCCATCTATGTGAAGGATCCAGAGCTCCTCATCCCAGCTCGCGGTTGGCCGAGCTAGGAGAGGTGTCACACTGGCTGGTACCTCATGGGATTCAGACTCGACCGATCCGGGAGCTTCGGGCTCACCCAAGGTGGGAGCCTTGCGCTCAACCAGCTTGGGAACTTCAGAGCTGAATGTGCATTCGGCTGTGAAATCTGCTAAGGCTTGGGCCTTAATGGCAGTTCACGGCTTGTACTGGAGGTCGTACTCGTTGAGCTCAACGGCCTACTTCGTCAACCGACCAGAGACCTCGGGCTTAAGTAAGACTTGCCTCAAAGGTTTGTCAGTGAGAATGAAAATATGTGAGCCTGGAAGTATGGGCGGATTTTCCGAGCTGCAATTACTAGTGCGTACGCTAGCTTTTCTATCTCTGGGTATCTCGTCTCTGCTCCCTGCAATACTTTACTAACATAATAGATGGATCGTTGGACCCGATCTACTTCCTTTATTAGTACCGAACTGACCACTTCGTCGCTCGCCGAGAGGTACAGCTCTAAAACGTCGCCCTCTTCGGGTCGGGTTAAGATCGGCACACTAGCGAGTTATTTCTTGAGCTCGTCAAACGCGAGCTGATAGTCTCGGGTCCACTCGAACCCTTTGCTCTTGATTGCCTTAAAGAACGGCAGATAGCGGTCCGCCGATTTGGACATGAAGCGGCTCAGGGCGGCTATGTGGCCATTCAACCTCTGAACCTCCTTCAACTTACAGGGTGGTCTCGTCTAAGATGGCCTTAACCTTATCCGGGTTGGCTTCAATGCCGCGCCGGTTAACGATGTATCCCAGGAATTTACCCGAGGTCACACCGAACACACACTTGTTTAGATTTAATCTCATGTTAAACTTACGCAAAATTTCAAAAACAGAATGCAAGTCTTGTATTAATTCATGTGAGAATTGAGTTTTGACGACCATGTCGTCTACATAGCATTCTACTTTTCTGCCGATTAGCGGCGCAAACAATTTGTTTACAAGCCTTTGAAAGGTTGCCCCTGCGTTTTTCAACCCGAAGGGCATAACCTTGTAACAGTATAGGCCGAACTCCGTGATGAAGGCAGTCTTTTCTTCATCTGCCGGGTCCATCTTGATATGGTTATAGCCCGAATAGGCATCCAAGAAACTTAGCAACTCATGCCCTGAGGTTGCGTCCACTAAATGGTCGATTTTGGGGAGCGGGAAGCAGTCTTTCGAGCAAGTCCGGTTCAGGTCGGTGTAGTCGACGCACATGCGCCACTTGTCGTTGGCCTTCTTTACTAGGACGGGGTTGGCTACCCAGCTCGGGTATTGGACTTCTTTTATGAAGTCCGTTGCGAGGAGCTTCTCGACATCCTTGTCGACCGCTTTCCATCGTTCCGGGGCTAGGTTGCGTTTCTTCTGTCTAACGGGCCTAACTACAGGATCAGTGTTCAGCTTGTGAGTTATGAGTTCGGGGTCTATACTGGGCATTTTTGTCGCAGACCATGCAAAAATATCTAAATTTCGAAGTAAAAAACTTACCAGTTCGGATCGTAGGGGCTCCTGGACGGAAGCGCCGATCTGAAGTGTCCGAGTTGGGTCTGCTGTTGAGGTCGGAACCGCGACTGTTTCTTCCGTGGGCGCGGCTCGCTCTTCGCCTTGCTCCGTGGGTCGTTCCAGTTCAGGGTCATCGGCCACCTTGGTTTTCCCCTTTAGGGCGGCAACGTAGCACTTGCGGGACTCGAGCTGGTCGCCCCGCGCTACTCCCACACCGGAGTCTGTTGGGAACTTCATAGCCAAGTGGTAAGTGGAGACTATTGCTCGTAGGACATGGGTGATCGGTCGACCTACTATGGCATTGTAGGGAGAGGGGGTCGCTACCACCAGGAAGTTGTGTTCGAATCTGACCACACAAGGCCATGTGTCGATCTCTACATGTACTGTTATTTTCCCAAGGGGCCAGACTTCTTCTCCATTGAAACCTACCAAAGGAGTGTCTACGGGCTTCAGGTCGCTTCTCTGCAACTAGAGCTGGTCAAACACAGCTTTGAAGAGTATGTCGGCTGAGCTACCCGAGTCGACGAGTATGCGTCTGACCTCAAAGTCGTTGGTTCTTAGCTTTATTACGAGTGCGTCGTCGTGGGGGTAATGGACCCCTCGCGCATTGTCTTCTGTGAAGAAAATTGGCTCCTCCATTCTCGACCGCTTTGGGGGGTTCTGCTCCTCCCGGGTGACCTCACGAACCGACGTCCGAGCTGCCGCTGAAGTGCAACCCGCAACGATCGAACCTCTCACTATCTTGTGGATGGTCCCCCGAACTGGCCTCTCCTCTGGAGGTTGCCTTTGCGGTTGTTCGGCCGGCCTGCTGCTGGACTTGGGAGCATCTTTATCATGCTCCCCTTGCCAACCTGCTCTATTGCTATTATTATTATTATTATTTTGTACAAAGTTTCTCAAATATCCACGACGGATGAGCTCTTCTATCTCGTCGCGGAGGTTCTTACAACTCTCGATACTATGACCGTGGTCTTTGTGAAAACTGCAATACAGACTCTTATTTCTTTCATTGGGATTTCCCCTCAGACGGGGTGGCCACTTCACGTACGGGGCGTCCTTGATCGCCATCAGGATTTCGGCCCGCTTCGCGTTCAGTGGGGTGTAATCAGCTCGGTCTAGTGCAAGAGCCCGGAATAATTGACCCGGCCTTGCACCCTGAACTGTTTCCTTTTTTCTTCGGGTGTCCCCTTGACTGGAAGGTTCTCCTTCTCTCTTTCTTTTTTCGGGTGCACCCTCACCCTTTTGGTTGATCTCCTTCTCAGTGGCTATGAACTTATCTGCAAGTTTTAGGAACTCGGCTATGGTCGCGGGTTGGTTGACGACCATGTGCCACTTGAACTCTTTGTGCATCACGCCTTTCTTGGCTGCAGCAAGGCGTACGGCGGGGTCCAGGCGCGGTATCTGCATACAAGCGTCGTTGAACCGCTTGATATAGCTCCGGATGGACTCTCCCTCTCTTTGTGCTACATTGAAGATGCTTTCTTCGGTTCGCGGGCATCGTTTGCTGGTGACAAAGTGGGACGTGAAGGCTTGTGCGAACTGCGCCCAACTTCTTATTGACCCGGGTGCCAAGTTCCGGTACCACGTACGGGCTGCTCCCCTGAAAGTAGTGGAGAAGGCCACGCACATGCACGACTCACTGGCTCGCGCCAGGTGCATCTATGACTGAAAGGCGTCTACATGATCATTCGGGTCGAACGACCCGTCATACTTGTCAAGAGGGGGGAGATTGAAATCCTTGGGCATCGGGACTGCCAGGAGTTCGAAAGACAGGGGGGACGGAACCGAGAGGAGGAGAGCTTTGGCTTCGGCCGAGCCTACCTCTTCTTTGCCCATGAGCTTAGGCAAATCGCGGGTGATAGATCGGCGAGCTCGGTGGTGGCATCTCTACTTCTTGATGGGCTCGGCGTTCGTGCTGCTCACCTCCGCGCTGTCCATAATGGTTTGCGCCGGGAGTAGCCCGGTCTGTTGGTGATGGCTACGGACAGAAGGGTCTTGCTTGGAATCTGTTGCCAAGATCTCAAACCGGTTTTCAAGGATCGGGGTTTCAAACTTTGACTGTCGAGGCGACGTAGACCTGCCGAGCCGGGGTCCTCCCGACCTGTCCATCCGCGGCGAGATCGGGGTAGCTGGTCTCTCCCATCTGCCGTGGGGGGAGGCCTGGTTTTTTGAGAGATTTTGGGGGGCCTCTCCTCWGCCGGAGGGGTGCTCGCTCTGGCGGTGAGACTTGGCTTGCTGTGAGGCTAGGCGCTGAGGCGGGAGCTGAGGCTGCTGAAGCTGAGGTTGGGGCAGCTGGGGGAACTGCTGCTGATACTGATACTGGGAGACCTGGTGCAATACATGTTGTTGATAGAGTGAAGTTGTTGGAACTGTTGCATTTGAGCCTGCATGGCCCTCATGCACTGCACTAGGTCCTCCAGCTGGTTCGGGCTGGCCGCCAGGGGTACGACTGAAGGTTCAATGAATGTCGTTCCAACTGTAGCAGGAAGTGGGGTGATGACAGGTGCCATTGTGAGAGGCACGTTTAAGCTGGGGATTCCGTCTGCTGAGAGGGAGACGGTGAACTGTCCGATACAGACAGTAGGAAGCTGGGGTTGTTCCCTGGAGTTATCCATTTCCGTACTTCGTCCGACGTTGCTAAAGGAAGCCATGAGCGTTGGATCGTTTCAAGGAAGAAGAAGGAACTGAAAAAATTTAGAGAGAATGGCTTTTTGAAGCGTTTCCCACAGACGGCGCCAAATGATGTAGCGCGATCCGGGCCCTCCTAGCTGACTGCTGACTGGCTCCTTGTTGGCAACGAACGACACCTGAGAAAATGAAAGGAAGGATTCCCGGGGATTTACCCGGTGGGAATACTTCGATGCTTAAGTTAGTACTGTGTATGGGAAGTAAAGAGAAAACGAAGGCTAAGAGTGGAGGTCGCGCTTTATCACTATATTCGTGCGATTAGAGGTTTTTTTCCAAAAGAAGTTTCTCCTCTGCCCTGAGGGTTTTTATAGGGGCACTCTTGTGATATCGGGCATAACCGCCACTGGGCCCCTACCATAGCCGTTACTTGCCAGGGCTGCGCAGGTGGCCGTTGTGACGCACTCCTTGCCCGGGTGAGTGACACGTCTCCAAAGTGACAGGCACGCCTCCGCCTGCTGATAGACGTGGGTGTAGACTGTCGAAAGGACAGGTACTGCGCCGTTAGTAAGGGGCGTGGCGCAGTCTGATTGGTACGGCCTGCTGGATAGAAGCTTCCTGAGGAATACTCGTGCAGCCCATTCGCGAGCTACTTTGCAGCGGACTCGGAATACTTCAGGAGTGCCCTTAGTAGAATTGGTCCTCGGGGTGACTTGTCTGCTTACCAGCTCGAGCGAGCTAGTTTTCTTAGCTTGCGAGTTAAAGTTGCCTCGGAATATCCCTTTAGAGGTAGCTCGGGGAACCTAGAGCTCGCGTTGTGGCGAGCTCCTCCTTTTGCGCGCTACGATGTAGCGAGCTATTTTATGGGCCCGTTACTTAATTGTACTGGACCACAATGCTGAGCTGTCGCTTACGTTGAGTTAGTGTCCACGTGTCGCCATTTCATAGGTTGGGTCAAATCATCCTTCATCAGTAGTCTAAAACATTTTAGTAAAGAAAGGGGCTTGCAGTCTTGTTTATTGAACAACAGGCCCCAAGTTAATTGGGCTTGTTTGTGATACAATGAGCATTTAATGAGCTTATAGTAGAGCCCATTTAATAAAACAACAGGTCCTAAAATAATAAATCTATATAAATTAATTTTTTATGAGGTGTCCCACTTATTTATAAGGGGATGCCACTTGTCTTATTTTAACAAGAGGACTATTTTCCCTCCTTTAACCACTTGTCCCACTTATTTTTTGCATTTTCTAGACTTTGTATGTCTCATTTAGTGAATGAAAAATTGATGGGTTGGGTTATAGTGGGTTTGGGTTGAACTCAACCCATTTAACTTTTCATAAATGGGTCATTAATGGGTTGCGGGTGAAACCCAACCAATCCAAACCTGCCCAATTGCCACCCTATACGCGAGAAGTATGAAATCCTGCTTGTGGTGCATTCCTGTTGTGTGGGGTGCAGATTCGAACTCCCTTCTGTGAAAGTGCCACACGCGAAGGAATTCACATCTGCACTCTACACAACATCGCAACCGTATATTGAAAATATCTCCTAATGACAAGTACAGGAAATGTTCCCGATGCACGCTGAGATGTGCATGTGGAGCGCAGATGTGTACTCCACACGCAGTCACCTTTAGTTAGGGGTGTCAATTGGACTGGATTTGGTCCAATCGGATCCAGTCCTGTGTAAGTCCATTACAAATGGATCAGGTCTAATCCAATCCAATAAATATTTTGGACCAGTCCAATTCAATGTTTGGACTCCAATCTATTCGAATTTTTTTAATTTAGATAAATTTGAATCCAAACCTGGACCATTCACACCTTTATTCTTATCTTATATCAATGGATCAGATATTAAATTAATCCAACCCAATTCAATATAAATTTATTACAGATGGAGCAGGTCCAATCCAATCTAATAAATATTTTGAACTGAATTCAACCAATCCAATATGTTTGTTGGTCCGTGCAATCCGTCCAAATTGATTTTGACACCCTTACCTTTACCTTTAGGTTCTTGCGGCTTTGGAGGGACGATGCACTGATTGACTTTTTTGTTGCAACGGTTTTTACTTGATTATATATGGCCATTAGCCCATCTGATCGGTCGATTATTTTCTGTGTTTGACTTGAAATCATGACCGTCTGATCACAATGTCGATTCAATGTCAATACATCCGAGGGTAACGTAGTACATTTGTCCACCGAGTTCCTCTCAGCTCTTCCCTCCCTAATTCGGAACTGGTATCCTGTAGTGTAGACGACTGCAACCAAGGAGGAGCAGGGATTGTGAGTAGTGCATTGTGGCCATGGCGATGGTTTTGAAGCAAATTCTATCCAACAGAAAGATACTTTCTACGTCTCACTTGGTTCCTGGGTTCTCGAGATTTTTCTCCAAATCTAACGATTATTTAGGTGAAGTACATTGAAGAGGGAAAATTTATTCTAGGGTTTTAGTGTGTTACGTTCCTTCTTCTGGTTAGGGTTTTAAGTCTCTACTCTCTCCCTCCCTCTCTCACATGATTTTCCGTGTTTTTGGTTGTAGTTAAGGTTGGGATTCCAGAGTTTTTGAATGGAGTGGGAAGAGGAGTGGAAACCCATGTAGCAAAGCTTGATGCGGAGATCGGTGATTTTCAGAAGCTGCTCGTCACCCGTACTCTCAAGCTCAAAAAACTTGGCATCCCTTGCAAACATGTAAAAGCTCTTCAAATCTCCATTTCCAGTCTGCTATTAATTTATCTGTTTGCTTGCTTATTGTCCTTATTTTAGATCTGCTGAGCCCATAATGCGAAGAACTTAGAATTCTATTGGTATAAACTACCACTGAAAGAGGTGGATGGGAACCATAGGGAATGAAAGTTTGGTCCACTATTGCATCTCACTACTAAAAACAACCTCAAGCTCTAAAGGAAAAAAGAAATTAAAAAAAAATCCTCTCTGGTAATCCTTCTATTTAGGACAACACTAACAGAGCTTTCGTGGTTAGTTTGAGATTTTGAGTACCAGGGTTTGTTCCATTTGTCAACATACACGTTACAGAAATTTGGTTGTTTGGAGTTTCAACTTTCTACTTCTATGGATGTATGGGTCAGTCATAGAGTAGAATTGGGAAGATCGTTCCCACCATTAGGTTCTCCCTATGCTGTCTATTTTCTGTCGTTGGTATATTTTTACCACAACTTCTGCTCGCAAGGAATTGACGTAGAGCTAGCAGGCTTGTTACCATTATAATCCGCCAACTGTTAGTGCTCCAATAGGTGTAATACATGGGAGTGAAAAATTTGATCTCTGTCAACAAATTGTTTTCTCTAAGATATCATAACCTTCTTTAATAGATAATAAATCAGAGTATATCAACTTAATTCAGCCTTAATCCCAACTATTTTGTTTCAACTACACAAATCCTGTCCCACCATTATGCTCTATTAACTTATCAAGAGCCATGCCTTGATCCATCAGATTGTAAGTGAATGTAAATACTAAAATCCAGTCAAAGGAGAAGAACAAGGGGATGCCAATCTCAAATGCTAAGGTGGCTGGTTCTGGTTCTGGGAGAACTGAGGAGATTGGAAGTTTGAAGATTGTTGGAGACATAGAGGAGGGGAAGTTTAGGAGGGATGGCCCGAGTGTGGCTCAATTTTTCGAAAAGAATGCAATTTTTGAATTAGAAAGAACCAATGCTAAAAAAGAGGCTGATATGAAGATGGAGAAAGGTACTAATGCAGTAAGAAGATTTAGAAGACAGAAAACCAACCAAACGGTGAAAGCCTCAAAAATTTTTGCTAGGTTAAAGTTGGGAGTATTTGGAGCAGGATTAAAGAAGGAGGGGAAGAAGATAAGGAAAGTCTCTTAGACGAGAAGTGAGATCTCTGTTTTAGATAGCGGACAGGATGAGAAAATGGATAAAGCTTGAGTTTAAGTTTGTCATTAGAGGGTTGTGTGGGCTCAGGGTGTTTTTTCTTATGTGTTTTATGGCAAGGGTTGGTTGATTTAGGATCTGCAGTTTTTTGGTTGCTTTTGATTCTTCTAGTGATTGGTGGAAAGGGTCTCTGCGATATATGTTTGTGTTTTTGTATAGTTGTACCTGGTTTTGTTTTTAAGGTGTTTTGTATTGTTTGTAGGGCTGTTTTTCTATTTAAAAGGTTAATTTTGTTAGGGTGGGTTTGTCATATTTGGGTTTGTTTTTGCTAGGTGACTCTTGTATCACCCTGTTGTATTCTCTTTTCCCTTCATTTATAAAGTTTATGTTGAAGATTAATCAGTTTTATGATGTTTTTTCTGAGTAGATGTTTTATGTTAGTTGTTAGATAGGAGGTGGGGAACACAATAGTTATGTGAGTCCGAATTTTATTATGTTTTTGAGTGTTATATATGCTGTTTTATGTTTTGCTGCCCTATAAGGGCATAATTGTCTTTGTACTGTTATATTATTTTCAGTATAAATAATAAGTGAAGGGGGCGGCTAGATTATTGCTCTCTTTTCTTTTCAACTTCTCTTCTTCTCCTTCTCTCTTCAATAAACTATTTTTCTTTCATATTTTTTAATTCAGCAGATTTTTACTTGGTATCAGAGCATCGACTAGGGCTTCTTGAAGCACTCTCATGCAGCCCCAGATCAGCCGACTGCATGAAGTAGTAAAGGGCTGATCAATTTGCTATAGATTGCCCAGTTCTTGGATTTTTTAGTGGTCATCAGGAAGGTGATCTACTATTCAACATCAAAATCAGGAAGAACTGGAATATGGGGAAGAGTCCCAGAAAAGTTGGACTCTTTGTTTTTTATTTGATCTTGGGTGCCTAGGTATTGTTAGTTTTCTTTTGATTTTCTGAAGATGACAGTTTGGTTTTTGGAATTTTTTGAGCCTCCTGGAGTGATCAATTCACTCTTCTCTCTATTGGGAGGTGTGAGGAGGAGAGAGATTTCTCTCCAGCTAGGGTTTTCTTCTTCCGAAATGGTTGGTTTCTGTGTGTGTGATATTAAATTATTTTTTGAAGGTCTCCAATATATTTTTTCTTACTGTTGAACTGTTTGAAGTAAGATGGGGAGTTGGAATACCGAGATGAAATATACCAGTACTGTGTGATTGGGTGTTGGAGGTAGTAGTGATATTTTTGGGTCTGGAATCATTACTACAGTAAAACTTGATAGTACAAATTATTTGGAGTGGGCACAATCAGCTAACATGGCTATTAGTGCCCGTGGAAAATTAGGGTATCTCACTGGGGAGGAGAAGAAACCTGATATAGACTCTTCTTGATGGGTGCAGGAGAATCACATGGTAATGTCTTGGCTGTGTAATTCTATGTTACCTCATATTGCAAAAAATTTCCTATGGACTAATACTGCTAAGGAGATTTGGGATGGAGTGACTAAAACCTATTCTTAGAAGCAAAATGAAACCAGAGCCTATCAGTTAAGAAATCAAGTGATAAGTATGAAATAGGGAGAAAAACCTCTTGTTGTGTATTTCTCCATGCTGAAAACCCTATGGCAGGAAATAGATCACTTAGAAACTGTGGTATGGGAAAGTGTAAATGATGCAACAACTTATTATAGACTGGTAGAGAGGATTAGGGTTTTTGAGTTCTTGGCAGGGCTAAATCCTGAATTTGACATTGCTAGGCAGCATATTCTTTCTAGGTAGGTTGACACTTTCTTAGGCCTATGGAGAGTAGGAGGAATGTAATGCTGAGACAGCCTGCAATTGACCAGTCGGCTATGGTTGGTATAACAAAACCTAAGCCGAATGGAGACAGGGGGAGTAGCGAGACTAGAAGGGAAGATAAGGACTTGGTGTGTGATTATTGCAAGAAGCCTAAGCATACCAGGGACACTTGTTAGAAGCTTCATCCAAATCTTATGCCTGTTCGAATAAGAAACAAGAAAGGAAATGCAAATGTAGCCACTATAGGAGACTCTTCAGCCCCTCTTTCTCAAACTGATTGGGAATCCATTGCAGTAGCAGCAGTGAGAACAGAATTGGAGAGGTTTGGACAACTTATGAGTGAGAAAAATTCACCTAGCTCTAGCCTTCCAGATGGACACTAGAATGCAGGAGCCAACTACACCACTTCCTTTGCACGTACAGGTAGCTCATATGCAACTGTAAATCTTGCATCCACTTCAGGTAAGGAGGGACCTCCCTGGATTATAGATTCAGGAGCATCTGAGCACATGACTGATGCCCTTACCCTTTTTAGTTCGTATCAGTTGTGCTCTGGTAGAGACAGAGTCTCTACAGCAGATGGTTCACATATGCCCATTGTTGGGAAGGGGACAGTTAGAGTGACCAATGATATAACTCTGTCTTCTGTTTTACATGTCCCTAGACTTCATACCAACCTACTATCTGTTAGTTCTTTGACAAAAAAATTGAATTGTTCCGTGACCTTTCTTCCTGGTAATTGTGTTTTGCAGGATCTGGAGTCAAAAAAGATGATTGGGAGTGGTCGTGAGGTGAATGGAGTCTACCTTCTGGATGAGATTCCGAGACATCAGGGCCATCATGTTAGCAACAACAGTAGTAGTGGGTCAGAGTTGGTGAAGCAGATTATGGTTTGGCACAATCGCTTGGGACATCTTTCTTTTAGTTCTTTGAAATGTCTTTTCCCAAAGTTCAGTTATCTACTTTGGAGTGTGAGAGTTGTCAGTTAGGAAAGCATTGTAGACAGTCTTTTAAACCAAGTAATAAAAGTACTTCTGCTTTTAATATTGTTCACACACTGATGTATGGGGGCCATATCATATCTCTTCCATGGGAGGATTCCGTTACTTTCTCTTGTTTGTGGATGATTATACACGATATTTTTGGATATATTTGATTAGATCACGTGATGAAGTTCCTAACTTGGTATGACAGTTCCACCAAATGGTTCTCACACAATTTGGAGTGAGAACTAAGGCTTTTAGATTAGATAATGCCAAAGAGTACTTTGAGAAGGACATAACCATATATCTCTTAGAACATGGTGTAGTTCATTAGAGCAGTTGTGCATATACACCATAACAAAATAGAGTTGCTGAGAGGAAAAACAGACACATTGTGGAGGTGGCAAGGAGTCTTATGGTGTGTACTTCAGTTCCTGTGTAGTTCTGGGGAGATGCAGTTCTTACAGCCGTGCATTTGATTAATCGTGTTCTTTCACGGACTTTGGGGTTTAAAGTGCCATTTAGTCTTTTTTTTCCAGATGTGGAGATATTTCATATACCTCTGAGGGTTCTTAGCTATGTTTCCTTTGTTCACATTCTTGGCCCTCATCGCAAGAAATTGGATCCTAAGGCCAAGAAATGTGTTTTTCTTGGGTATGCTCAGAACCAAAAGGGGTATTGCTGTTATGACCCAGTGTCGATGAACAGATTTGTCACCATGGATGTTACCTTCTTTGGATCCACCTTCTTCTCGAGTGGTTTTCCTCAGGGGGAGAGTTTTTGAGAGAATTCACAATCTGTTCCTCTTCCTATTTCTTTGGTGCCTCCATCAGTTCAGCCAACACCTGCACCTCTAGTTTCATTACCTAAGCCACTACGGGTAGCCTCACAGAAATATCAATGCCGACAGATGATGGTTGACTCCACACATCCTCAACCCACACCACTCTTTGTCAGTCCTTCTGAAACTCTAGATTCAGCAGATACAGTTCCAGGTATTCCTCTTGAGCCTGAGCCTATTATGTTTTCTGATGATAATGTTCCTGTCCCTAACACCATTGTTGCAGCTGATCCCACTGACCTTGATCTTCCCATTGCACTTCGTAAGGGAAAGAGAAAGTGTACAACCCACTACATTTCACACCATCTTTCCTACAATGCCTTATCACCCTCCTGCCGTGCTTTTCTTTCTTCCCTGGATTCTGTGTCTATACCTAGGAATGTTATTGAGGCTCTCTCCAAACCTAAGCGGAAAATAGCCATGCAAGATGAGATGAATGCTTTAGTCAATAACCAAACTTGGGAAATAGTTGATCTCCCCCCAGACAAGGAGACAATCGGATGTAGATGGGTATTTATAGTGAAGTATAAGGCCGATGGCAAGATAGAGAGGTACAAGGCAAGGTTGGTAGAAAAAGGGTATACTTAGACCTATGGTGTTGATTATCTAGAAACCTTTGCACCAGTAGCTAAGATGAGTTTAGTTTGTATCATTTTATCTCTAGTAGCTACCTATTCATGGCCCTTCTTCCAGCTTGATGTCAAAAATGCCTTCCTTAATGGTGATTTGCAGGAGGTATATATGGACATTCCAACAGGCTTTTATGAAAATGTTGGTAAAGGAAATGTGCACAGACTCAGAAAATCTCTGTATGGATTGAAATAGTCACTTGGGGCTTGGTTTGACAGGTTCAGAGGGGCACTCATTTGTTTTGGATACACACAAACAGTCTGATCACACCCTCTTTGTGAAGAGGAGAGATACTCCAGTGTCAATTCTGATTGTGTATGTGGATGATATAGTGGTGACAGGAAATGATTTGGAGGAGATTGATGATCTCAAAAAATCATTGAAGAATTTGATATCAAAGATCTTGGTGAGCCCAAATACTTCTTGGGGATTGAAGTTGCAAGATCCAAGCATGGGATCTTCATTTCACAGAGAAAGTATGTACTTAACCTACTGCGGGAGATTGGGAAGCTGCGGACTAAACCAACAGACACTCCTATTGATCCAAATCACAGAATTAATGGTGTGGATGGTGAGTTGGTAAAGGATGTGGGGAGATATCAAAGAATGGTGGGCCGACTGCTATATTTGTGTATGACACGACCAAATATTTCTTATGTTGTCAATGTTGTGAGTCAGTATATGCATGCACCTCGGGTTCAACACTGGGAAGCTATTGAGAGAATACTTGCATATCTGAAAAAGCACCCTGGTAGAGGCATTCTTTTCTCAAATCATGAGAATCTGAAGCTAGAATCTTATACAAATGCAGACTAGGTAGGATGCTTAGATGACAAGAGGTCTACATCAGGAGTGTGTATCTTTGTAGGTGGAAACTTGATCTCCTGGAAGAGTAAGAAGCAAGTGGTTGTGGCAAGGTCAAGTGCAGAGGTTGAGTATAGATCCATGGCTCATGGTGTCTTTGAACTTTTTTTGTATTAGATCTCTTTTGAGTGAGATTGGGGTGAAAACAGAGGAACCTATGATGTTATATTGTGACAATCAGGCTGCAATCAATATTGCCCACAATTCAATTCAACATGATAGGACTAAACACATTGAAGTTGATAGACACTTTATAAGAGAAAGGATAACAACCGGAGAAGTTTGTTTGCCTTATGTCTCTTCAGAGTTGCAGTTGGCTGATGTTCTCACTAAAGGGATGGCAAAGAACAAACTTGAACGTGACCTACACAAGTTGGGAATGTGTGACATTTACTCCCAACTTGAGGGGGAGTGTTGAAGATTACTTAGTTTTATGATGTTTTTCTGAGTAGATGTTTTATGTTAGTTGTTAGATAGGAGGTGGGGACCATAGTAGTTACGTGAGTCCAAATTTTATTATGTTTTTTAGTGTTATATATGTTGTTTTATGTTTTGCCACCCTATAAGGGCATAATTGTCTTTGTACTGTTCTATTATTTTTAGTATAAATAATAAGTGAAGGGGGGTCCAAATTATTGCTCTCTTTTCTTTTCAACTTCTCTTCTTCTCCTTCTCTCTTCAAGAAACTATTTTTCTTTCATATTTTTTAATTCAGCAGATTTCTACTGTTTATTTTTTATTTATCTTCAAAAAAAAAAAAGATCAAACTTCCATATGTTTACTTTCGTTTTGTGTGAAAGGCCATTCCAATGATCATTTATCAAAGGAAATAGAAAGGCCATTCCGATGATAAATAATGATTCTATATTTGTAACTGAAACCCTAGAATCTTGTCATGAAAATATTATCTCTGAAATACCTATAGAAACTGTTCCTTGAACTTTAAAAGAATTTGTGTTGTATTTAAGTCTATGGTGGAACCATAGAACGCTGATTTGTTCACTATTCATATTCCAACATCAATGCATAGTACACGTGTAGATAAATGAAGTGGTAAAATTAAAAATGAATAGGCAAATTCAAGTAAGGTGGGGATTAGTCGATTAGGTGATTACAGAAATAATATGGCCATTACCCAATGTTGGTCCCAGCCAAGGTTTAAAATGTTGATGTTGATGGAAATGTCCCTTACCAAAATATAGGACATATGTTGGAAATGTCGAGGGGAAATATTGTAAAAATTAGAGACATTGTGGAAATATTATGAAATATGTGGAAATATGCAATGACATTTTGTAAAATGATAAAAGAAGCATTAATGCATATTTCTAGACTATTATCT
>NW_010729124.1:601463-642309 GCF_000365185.1 Nelumbo nucifera
GGGTCCAAACCGAAGAAGGCAATAGGATTTAAACTGGGGCCAACTGAGCYYGGGTTCTTCTTGCTCTAACCGATAAAACCAAAGYTGTGCTTCTTCTGTTAAATGAAAGGCGGCTAGGCTTACCTTGTYCTGGTCATTTGTCCGTTGATTCCGGAAGAACTACTCACAGCGATACAGCCAGCCTAGGGGGTCTCCGTTGTCGTTGTACAATGGGAACTCCAGCCTGCTGTACTTGGAAATGATGGCTGTTCCATGGCCGATGGACTGCTGTCCGCCGGAAGACTCTGGCAGATCTAGCCGACGATCGTTAGTTGCTGTCCCTCCGTCAGAGTTCCTTTCCCTGCTGGAAAGAAACACCTCCATTAGTCGTCGCAGTTCTCGCACTTCACCTTTGATCTCACGAACTACAGAGCTGGTCTCCACGAGTTGGTGCTCGAGGTCGTGGACCCTGGAAGGTAACTGCTCCAGATCTCCCATGACGCYTTGCTCTGATACCAAGTTGTTGAGGGCCCGGGAATAGGATCTCATCACGGGTCGGTCCACGGGAAAAACCTCCTGTTTTCCCTTGTTCCTTCCTGCTCGTGATGAACCTATTTTGGCGCCTTCGGTGATTTGTCCAAGAGATCACCAACTCTCCTAACTCACTCTTGACTGAATAATTTGATATCTCATTCAATAATGGGGTCTCCTTAAATAGGAGATTACAAGAGTCCTAATCAAAAGGAGTCTTCTTGCTGAATAGAAAGACTTCCAGTTCTATCTTGCTAAGGATAAGAGAAACTAATCATAATCTGATAAGCTACTAACAAGATAAGATAAGCTAAATTAATCCTAATCTGATAAGCTATTAACAAGATAAGATAAGAGATAAGAACAATAAGATAAGAACAAGCAAAATGAGCTAATCTAATCTAGATAAGGTTGTTGCCGAACTGGGTAGGATGAACATCACTGAATCCTTGCTGCTACTGGCGATGGGCCCGGGGCCTGTTGCTGCCGGCGGCAATGGTACGTCTTCCCGAGGAAGGCGTCCATAACAGAGAGAGCTTGCAATTCAACAGTAGCCTAAAAAATGGAAATATGGAACGTAAATGTAAATCCACTGAATTAGTAATTACCCCACCATGAGTTTTTGTACAAGGAAAGAACCATTTCATGCGTTAAAGCTTCAAAAAGTAGATTCTCTTATATATTTACAAACCCAAATCACCAAAATGAACTTTCACAGACATCAATTTACAAGGAGATGAAGATTCAAGTCTATTTACTGAAACCAGCCAAGCACCTCGGATATACCAGGGTGTTAGTGACATTCTTTGACATGTTCTCCATATCATCATGCAACTCTACTCGCATTTTCTTGGGGACCCGACCCAGAGACGACCTCTACTGAACTGAAATTGCATAGAAATGAATTTACCACCATGTTAGCAATGCAAGAAATAAATGCTCCCATCAACGTTTAACCAGTGGGAAAATAGAAGCTATACCGTACATGAGAGATGCAGAAAGAGTTCTGTTAGCATCACTTGTTGCAAGCGTTGGGGCAGGAGTACCGTTGGCATCACTTGCTGAAAGCTTTGATGCAGAAAGAATTCCCTTGGCATCACTCACTGAAAACTTTGATGCAGAAAGTGTTCCATTGGCAACGCTATCTGAATGATTTGGTGCAGGAAGAGTTTCATTGGCACCTCTTGCTGAATGATTCTTGTAATGCCGAATCGAAATCAATCCCATTGTTGTAGGAGATCCATTGAAATTCAAAATTGAACGGCCTATGGAGCACATTCCTATTGAATCAAACATAAAATATCAAGGAAAGGGATGATTTTGGTGGTTCAAACTAACCTTAAGTTTGTAAGACGGTGCTTGAACTGGAATATGCTTAAGATCGGGGAAACATAAGTTTCAGTTCTGAAGATGAAATCCGATTTAACACTTGAAAGAAAAACAAAGATGAAATCCAACCTTACACTTCAAATTAAGAAAAACAAAGAGGTTCCTAGAATTATTATTGAGGTTGGATAGCCTTTAGACTGGTTGCAAAGTTCAGCTGATTATGTTTCTCTACCATTTGAAAATAAAAATGGTTGGTGTATTTAAACAACCAATGGATCCTCCTTTAAGACTTTCTGGCTACTCTTCAAACAAAGCACCAATTCAATTTAGGCGAAGTTTGGAAGTGCTTATTTGAAAAATAAGTGCTTATTCTAACAAGCACTTATGAGCATTTGGTGAAAAAGCATTTATTTTAAACAGGGCTAGTATAGGTATTTTAAAAATGATGTGGTGGGATAGGCTAGAAAGGAAATATGCACTTAAAAATAAGCCCAAAATTTGGGCTTCTCAAATAAGTGCTTATTGGTGTGGTTCCAGCCCAAAATAAGTGTTTATTCAAATAAGCACTTATTTTTAAGCACTCCCAAACTTAGCCTTGGCACAGTTCACAAAATGAATTTTCCACCAACAAAATAAATCATAATCGGTGGCATGGGGTTGCCTCAAAAAAGAGGTCTACTTATGTTTTATCCAAATAGAACCAGCAAACAAACGGTGAAGGAATAAATAAATGAAATGCTAGAGACCAATTAGAGATCAATAAGAAGTTTAGACCAAAACCCAGTAACTAATATAGTCATCTTAGAATGGGAAAGCCATTACTGAAAGGAACAGTGAACAAAAACAAACTGGGAATGCATCATTTCCACATCCACTAGCAATATCAATGCAACTTTAAACAAAGATGTACTAAGCCGCATATAATGATAAAAAGCAACAGACCTCCGACAGAACATTAAAATATCTACTAACTTTCTCACAAATTAATGTTGAAAAGAATATAGGATTTGAAATCCATCAGGACTTGTATAAAGGTAAAAGTTGGACTTCAAGAACGCATACTTCCATACAATCATTTGCCAAACATTTCACAGAGAAACACCAAGAAGACAGCTTTCCTTCAAGGCAATTACCTAATCAATTTGACAATGAAATCTATATACTACGACAATTTTTTTGGAAGAAGGGGATTCCAAGGTCGAACGGGGTTTGTTCAAAGAAAACATTACTCCCATGGATATAAATACATGCAATAAAGGAGGCAAAAAGGCTGACCGAGAAGCTGAGAATAACTTTCAATTGGACAAGCAAACAGCCAACCTTATGGCTGATATGCTGGTAAGACTAGTAAAATAGTAAATAGCATAGTTGTCAGGTGATTAGGTGATAAGGCCCTCATGGAGGGTCACCTCACTTGATTGCTTACCTTTTTGTACATGATGCTATAAAATACTCCTGTATTCTTTATTTCTTGGGATTATAATAACAAAATAGACATTATAACTAAACATGAACCAAAAAGCAAAATTCTGCCCAATCAAGACAGACACACACACACACACACACACATTTCTTAATTGTTAGAGTTGATTCAACTCTTTGCTGTCCTAAACCCTCAAAGACTTCAAAACATGAACCAATATGCAAAATTCTGCGCAATCAAGACACACAAACACACAGATAATAGGGGCTCAATCCACTCATTCTTTTCTTCTTTCCCTAGGACTAAAATAGGAACTCAAACCCTATATTTTCTGAATTTTCTTTGGTTTTCTAAATTTTCTTCTCATGAATATGTTGATTTTCTATGTCTTAATACGAAATCCCTATATTTTCAGCTCATGTAAGCCTATTTTTAGCTTTCCAGTTTTTTACCAAACATGGCTTAACGGCTTTCCAGGATTCTTAGCTCATGTAACACCAGAAGCCGCTATGTGAAAGCCCTTCCAAACAGGCACTAAAACTTTTGCTAAACTCTCATGAACATGGATCCCAGTTTATCTTTTCATGCTCATGCTAGGGCGTTCTCCACAAACTATGAAAACAGAACAAACCGGAGAAACAGGATTCATGACCCCATATAGTTGGACCCAAAAAATAGAAATGAAGACAAAGTATCAGCCATTCTCTATGGCCCTGAAATTCTTATTATCTTTAGCTCATTGTAGGAGAATACAATCGATGGATTAATTTACAGCAAGATCATGACGTAAGTCCTCAACATGGAATAAGAAACATAATTCACTGCTTTTTGGAAAAAGAAAGTAAACAAAAAGAAATAATGGTATCAAAATAGAAAAATAACTAGAAAGGAAAAACATCTCCTTTCTAGAATAAGTATCAAAATTATATTTAGTTTAAATATGAGAAAATTCAGTATAGAAGACCAAATTCAAAAGCCAGTTCTAAGCAAAGCCCGCTTATAGAAAATTGGAGCAAACTTCTAAGTTTTAAAAAGTGAGCATAAAGAAGAATAAGAAATAGGACCTATTTGTTAAGCTTAAACCAAAAGCTCACATAAAAACAAGAAAAGATTCAAAGAATCTGGTCTGATTCTGCGAAGAAAACTAAGAGCAGAAAACCGAGAGAAGAAAAACAAAAACCAAATATCCAACAGTTTTGAACTTCACTTCAATCTAGTGGCATATGAAACATAAACCATATTTAAGTTTCTTCTCTGGAAAATAGACAAATCATATTGAAATTTCTCAGTTGTTTTTTGAGTTATGGTCAATTGAGCATAAAGGGTAAATTTTGGGTTTAAAAAAACAGCTAGAAACATGTAATATCACATGCTAACAAATCTGGACAGATTATTAAAGATGTCTTTGTCTGATGACATCATCAGACAGGGATGTATTAGTTCAATTTCAAAAGTGAGGGGAGGTTTCAGTATTTATGAGAAAACTTCAGGAAGGTTTAAGTCTTACCAAAAATAGATACGAGAAGAACTATTGTTGTTTTAGGTGGTGTCAAAGAGTTAACAAAAATAAAAACACAGTTGCAAATTTCATTTCCATGTAACCAATGATTCAACATAACAATAGATGTCTCATATAATGGTCAAAGATAAATCAATGCGACGTATATTGTGCTCATAACTCAAAAATCTATTGAGACAGCTAATATAAATTTCTTATGCTTAATATATATATATATATATATGATCAGCAACTTAAAGAGATTTATTAGATCTTAAAAGGAAGAATAGACAACAAGTTGTTAGAGGTAACACCTAATACAGCAGAGAGTCCCACTACCCAACTAACATTGAGCCCAAAACAAATGATGTCTATTCACTCCTTGTTTAGCTAAGCCATCCACCAAACCATTAGCAGACCTCCTAACCCATCTTAACTGGAATTCAATGTTTTAAAATGTGGAGGCGTGACGCGAGGCATTCCACTACCTAGAGGCATGAGGCATAGTTCAGAACATAAGAGGCCTCAAGAACACAAGGAGGCGTAAGCCTCCTTAAGAAGAGGGGGATGAGGAGGAAGAAGAGGAAGGAGGATCTCACTTTTCTTTATTTTTAATAAAAAACTTTTATATTAAGAAGAATGAAGTTTCCCCCGGCCCACTTTCCTTCCCCTTATCTTTTCTTCCCTTTTCTTTTGTATTTTGTTTCTTCTCTTTCTTTTTCTTTCCCTTCCCTTTCCTTTCCTTTTTTTTATCTTTTTATATTTAATGTGCATGAGGCGCATGTGGTGTATGCCTCTAGAACACCTCATGAAAAAGGTGTATGAGGTGTATGCCTCTTGCACCTGAGCGTACGCCTCAGAGGTATCAGCGCCTCTGGCATACGCCTCAGGGCGTTTTGGGGGCACCTCGCCTGGAGGCGTGCCTCCAGGTGTATGCCTCCCACACCTTTTAAAACACTGAACTGGATTTGCATGTCTTGACAGCATCTTGAACTGCCTGAGATCATTTTGAATTGCAATAATACCCCTTCTCTTTTTTTAGCCAGCCAATGACTATTTTTGAATCTCCTTCTACTATTAATCTTGTAATCCCTATTTCCTTGGCTTTTTGCACCCAAACAATAGCTGCCAAGAGCTCAGCTCTCACTAAATCACCCTGCTCAATACTCAATAGCTCCGAAAACAAGCCACAAATGATCCCACCCCCATCCCCAATTACTCCAATTTCAGAGGGATCCAGATTACAAAACCACTTCCATCAAAGTTAAGTTTAATCCAGCCTTCACTTTGGGGGGGACCAAACCCCCAAGACCTTTTGTTTCCTAGAAGAAGAAAAGGCAATCGACCTCCAGTTTCGGAAAAAGTCCTCCATTGAAACATTCAGAGAATAGCTTCAAAGTCCTCACCCAATGAGCAACACAAACAGTAATAGTCTCCAAGATTATTTCCTTGTTTCTTTCTTTGTCCTCAAAAATTCTTAAGTTCCTTTCTTCCCAAATGGTCCACATGGTCGCTGCTCTCGTACACTTCCCTACAATTCTGCCCTTTCTTTTTGTGCATCTCACAAAGGATGGGCTAAAGAGACTTTCCAAACTAACAGGAGAGATCCATCTGCAACCAAAGAGAGAGCAGAACCATTCCCAAATACAACAAGCAGAACTATTTATTATGCTTAGTATTAATAAACAATATCCATTTGCAACTGTTGAAACCTTCTCCAGTGAATTTCACTGTGCCACTGACATGGGCTAAGCATAGATTGGATAACTAGAACCCATTTGAGCCCATCTACCCCATTAAACTGGCTTAAAAAAAATACCAAAACTGTTCATGTTGGCACAAGGGTAAAAGTGGTAGTGGGATTGAATGTCTAGAGCCCATATTACCCCATTAAACTGGCTTCAAGGGTAAAAATGGTAACAGAGAAAAAACAACCAAGAAAGTAGTTGCTGCAAAAGAAAATGGGTAAGGGAAATTGTCTCACTTACCCAAGAAAACTTTCTGACAAAAGAACATGGATAAATGCATTTATCCAAGTGAACACATTCCTGGCAAAGGAACTAGGCCTTGGGGATAAAATAATCATTCAAATAGCACATTTTAAAATTGAAATATTATCAGCATTCAGCTTTATTACCTATTTTAGAAGTTATCAAATTCCACCTAAAAAGGACCCATTCAATGCAATTTGGGCACAAACTTCTATTAGTATTAGACACTTGAACTAGGGAAAAAGGAAACCCAAATTTATGTAGTCATTATTAAAAGTTAATGATAATGGATTGTAATTTGGGCAGATCCCAATTTTGATAAAGGGGGTATACTCCTAATAGTAATCAATCAGTGCATTTTTATAATGACAAAAGTACCCCTATTTCTTCATATCTATCACTATAAATGGGTGCATCTTCTCTCTTCCTGTCCCTTGTTTGTCAAAAAATAGAATTTGCTCAAACCATGTCAATGTCCTGTCAATTGCAATCTAAGCAAAGAAGTTTGGATAGGAAAACTTCAAACCCAAGTTGCATAATGTCATAAACCAGGGAAAAAATAATGAGTTTCATTTAACAGCAACCAGTTGAAAGATTCCACCCAAAAATCAACTACAATGTAGTGTTCAGTTGTGCATCCTTTTTCAAAACTTTGACCTCTAATCACCCTGGGGTCCAATTCCCAGTCTGAGAAGTCTGGTGTTGCCCTATTCCCCCTAAAGTGGGTGCTTTCTGCTGGGAGGTCTACCACGGTGCAATTAACACCTGTGATCTGATGTAGAGGAAGAGGCCTGGCTGGTGCCTTTCTCCTAATTGGTGTTGTTTGTGTGAATCAAATGGTGAAACTACTCATCATACATTTGTTTCCTGTCCTGTAGCTAGCAGCATTTGGGATTGGTTTTTTTTCTCTTTGGATGCAGGTGGGATACCCCGGTGCGCCTGGGGGGACTGTTTGATGCCTCCACATTCAAATGGCCAAAAAGAAGAGGAAGAAGTCTATGGAGATGCACACGGGCAGCAGTACTGTGGATGTTATGGGAGGAAAGAAATCAGAGAATCTTTGAAGGGAAGAAAAGGTGTAAGGATCTACTGATAGAAGGGATTATGATTAAAGTAATTTCATGGGTGAAATCTATGGACTTATTTTCAGACTTTACTATGGATGATATAATCAGGAACTGGAAGACTGTAGCATCCTTGTCATCTGCAAAAGAGAAGGAAGTAAGAAGTTGGGATCCTCATGAATCTGGACTCCTTAAATTAAACTTTGATGGGAGCAGCTTTGGCAACCCAGGTGTGGCTGGAATTGGTGGGGTCATAAGAGATGACAGGGGAACAGTAGTGGGGCTGTACTCGAGCCCTATTGGTTGGGGAGACCCCATTACAGCTGAACTAAAGGCAGTGGTCTTCGGAATACAACAAGCCATGGAAATAGGGATCAGGAAGTTGGTTGTAGAAGGTGACTCCAAAGTAGTTATAAGTTGGCTAAAGCAAGATGGGAAAACTCCTTGGGTATTCAGAAACAAGATCAAGAAACTTAATCATATTACAAAGGATATGCAGATATTATCATACCAGTGGACTCCAAGAGAAGCAAATGGATTTGTGGACCAGCTAGCGAAACAAGGGGCTAATAGGGAACACTGTTTCTGGGCTCAGTTGTAAGGATGTAAAGCAAATCTTAGATGGAATCTTAAAGGAAAATGGGGTAGCCGAGGCTACTCAATCTCTGTACTAATTTTCATATCTCTTTATTAATAAAAGCACTTTTACTGATAAAAAAAAAAAAAAAAAAAAACAACTACAATATACTAACAACTCTCACCAATTTGCAATAGAGCATGCAATACATAAGCAGGCCTCTTGTGAAGGTTATGGAGGATTGAATCAGAGCTACTACAAAGATTGTTAGATACAAATATAATTTATTGATTAATAAATAATTCATCTATTAATAGTCAATAGTAAGAAAATACAATATAAAACTGTTACATGTTAGTGTTTCTTAAGCATAGTAGATCAAGTAGCCCATAATGGAAAATTATAATATCCATATTAACTGTAAGAATAACGGATGTGATCAGAACAATAATACCACAAGCTTTGAACAGTATATGCAGGATCCAGACCACAATATCCAGCAAAGACGAGGATAATCATATGATAGCTCCAATGTTTTCTTTTTTTCTTTTTTTTTTTTTTTTGATAAATGTATGATAGCTCCAATATTGCATGTACTAAGTGCAACATCAGATCATATTCACAGTTGAAAAGTAGTAACAGCAGCACAATCATAGTAGAAGATGGACAATTTTTTTTTCTGTAACGCTAAACAGCAGGTATATAAGTCTTTAAATATTAAATTTGGATTAACCAAAAAGTAGGAAAAATACAGTAAAGATCAATTATGAGCAATGCCACATTGCAATCACAAGTCAAGAGTCAAATCCTAACTAAATGAAATTAAGAAAAGTAAAGCCTTTTTAGAGTTCAGTCCCCTCAGATTTGTTTTATTGGTTTCTCAAATGTATTTACGCANCCCCGTGAATTGGGAATCTTCCCCCTCCCCTTTAACACTGACCCGCACTGTACGAACGCGTTAGGAATTCCGAGGGGGACTGAACTCAAATTACCCCAAGCAAAAAATAAGACAAAGAAGAAGTACATAAGTTAAATTGAAATTCTAAAAGAGGGGATTACCTTGCAAAATAATTACAATGCAGAAGAGAACAGTGATGAGCATAGCAGACAAAGTGCTATTCGATGATGAAGCCTTAGCTGCTTTCATCTTCTTCAAAGTCTTCATCCGTTCAATTCTCGCCCTCTTCAACATAGCAATCTCCGATAACTCTTTAATCAGTTTCAAATCAGCCGCATCCAAAGATGGACCTCTGGGTGGTCGAGGAGGCTTTGGAGGTTTTTTAGACCTTGGTTTCTTACGTTTCTCCTTGGCCACTTTCTTTTCCGGGAGGCCGACCGATTCTTCCCCTCCAGAATTCTTGTCTGTCACAAACCCCTGATTCTCGGTGGAAAACTCACCAGAGTTCGAAGTACGGCATGCATTCATGCCATCTTCACCTCTGACTGAACCACTCCAAACCCTGTTCAACAACCTCTTTACTTGTCCAATGCCTGAAATAGGTTCTTTACTTCCTTCTTCGCTAGTAGTACCACCACTTTCAAGATCACTTGCATGATCTCTGTCTCTCAAAGCCATATCATCCATCAAACATACCCTATCTATTCTACTTGCGCGCTGTTCTCCCACTCTCTAAATCATGAAATCAAGCAACCCTGCGATCAATGCAAAAGGCTCATAATTCTTCAGTAAACACATTAAACGATTTCCAAGTCCTTTTTTTTAAGAATGTCGCTTTTATAGGACATTTGACTCAAGGAATCTCGTTCATAAACTAATCAAACCCTTCGAAGAAAATCCTGCATTTAGAGGAAAGGGAGAAGAAATCAATAAATTATATTGAAAATGGAGCTCTCAAGCGCACCACGCAGCATGGAGAAGAAAATCCTGCATTTAGAGGAACAGATAGGCCTGGAAACCCTAGAAAACATGCTCCAGCTTAAAGTGTAGTTTCAAAAGAATCCTCACAGGACAAAGAAGCTGGGCTAAAATCAAACCCTCCCCAACCCCGGCAAACCAAAATGTAGCTATTTTAAACAATCGCCAAGCTAACACCAGGCGGATAGAAAAGGAAAAGAGATAAAAAAAAAAAAAAAAACCAGAAATACAGCAACTGTTGATCAAACCTCAATCCTAGATTTTTTTTTTTTTTTTTTGTTGATAGATAACCAAAAAAAAAAAACTAGAACTCAGAAAATCACCCAAAACAAAACCAGTAGGAAGAAAGCATACGATGCACGTACCATAAGCAAAACGAAGAAGCCCTAGATCGCCAGGGCCCCCCCATCGATAATGAGAGCGAGGAGATAAGGATGAAATGAGGTTTTGGGAAATTTTACAGCTATACCTCTTCCTACTTCAGCACATAGAAATAGAAAGACGAGGAAAAAAAAACATCAAAAAGCGAAAGAAGGAAAAATAAAAGAACGTACAGACCACAGAGAGTACAAGGCTTAAAAATAGAATTATCCATTTCCATTTTTCTACCCAAAAAAATAAAAAAAAAAAATTTGGAATATCCATTCGAGGTTTAAGGAGAACCTTCGATAGCTCGTCGGTGGAGGGTTTCCTCTCGTAGGTCCCACCGCCGTGGTCTATACAAATTTGTCTGGTGGTTGGTGGTGACGTAACGTTACTAGTGCCACTACACGTGTGCAAGTGTTTGCTCACTACGTGTGTCCTTTCTATGTGTGGGACCCACAATTACAATCATACTTTTGTCGTTGAGTCTATGATCGATGAGATGCATTCATAGATCACACGTGGCAAAATAAGATATTTTAGAAAGTAAGTAATTTGAACACATCGACAAAACACAAAAGTACATATTTGGGTCCTCCTCAGACAGAAACAGAATAGAAGCTTGTGCCGGGTCGGTCTTACCCGACCGAGCCGATTATATCGGTTGGTTACGTGATTTTGTCCTGAACGGCACCGGTTCTTTCTGTTTTAAGACAAGAATCGATTATTGTGTTTGTTAAATTATTAAAAAAAATCGATTATTGTGTTAATTAAAAGGGTAAACTTAAATAAATAATATATAAGATAACTTGGTTAAAATTTTTGATTAATTAACAAATACAATTTACTATTTTATCGTCATTTTTATTTATTAAGGCTATATTATCAAAATTTAAGTTTTCAAATTTTTATAAACATAAATAATTATAAATGTCAATATAATTGAGGTTTTTTTAGTTCAAGTATAATTGATTTTAATCAAGTCAAACCTGATTATCCTCGTCAGTGTTTTTGAATAGTGGTTGACCCAGACATTTGGACCATTCAGCTAGAGAACCATCCAAGCAATCGGTTATGTTTCACTCTTAACCCTTTTTTTGGCCAAAAACCATTGACTTGGTTAGCGAATCATTGGTTTGAGCAATCAAACCATCAATCTACTCGACCCAGAGTCCCAGACCATGATTTTTGGTCTTTCCATTTTAATTATTTTTACTTTTTATTTTTTAATTTAGGATAGGTTGTCCATTCCAACCAGATGGTCAAACCACCGACCCAAAAGCCAGTGGCCAAAGCGGTTTCGATTTCGAGTCAGTTTTTAAAGCATTGGTCCTGATTAATAACCAGGGCAATTTTCAAGTCGGTGAGTTTATCCCGATTAAATGGCTATTTGAGAGGGCTTTTGGGATGCGTTTCTAGTGTTTAGAGCTAGGCTTCACCCAGGAACACCAAAGTTGTATTTACTAAAAATTCAGAAAGTCAACTTGGGCTTTCCAAATGTCCAAGTCACTGCGCAACTCGAGTTAGGATTTGCTCCTCACAGATTGCACCTCATACAACTTCCCCCTGTATGTTTCAGTTGTGTATCTGGAACATCTGTAATTGTAAATTTTTATTCATGGGAAGATGTTCCCATTGCATGGCTGAAACATGCTTTGAGGTCGATGTGAAGCATGCATTGTGAGGAACAAATAAGAACTCACTCAACTCCAAGGGTTTCAACCTCTTGATTGCCACCATTGATGAAGCCAATATATGGTTTAGGCTCCTAGGCCTCCCTATGGAATGTTGGACTTTGAAAAAATTGGGCAATGTTCTCTGACAAGTGGGACTAGTTCTCAAAATGGATGAGAACACTTAAAAGAGATATAGAACTCTATTTCCTAGAGCATGTGTCATTGTAAATTTGAAACGTCCATTAATTCGGGAAATCCTAATAAATATAGGAGGGATAGAACACACTATCAACATCATGTATGAGAATATTAATGACCTTTGCATAGGATGTGGGTTCCTAGGCCACAAGTCCTATAATTGCCCCACCATCATTGGTGAGGGCTGGAATGCAATAAAGAAGAGAAAAAAGTATACCACAAAGAGACCAAAATTTGGCAGAAATCTAGAGTTGAGGAATGAGGGAAAGGGACATAAGTTCACCTGGTTCAAAGATAGGGAAAAAGACCTTGTGGATAAAGATAAAGCTTTAGCCATAATTAAAATGTTACGGCCAGGCCATACCTCCCTTGTCCCTCCACACCCCAAGCTCAAATGTGTGGCAAAAAACCAAATCACTATCACTGATGATTTTGAACATTCAAATGTATTTGATGTAATGGGCATTAAGAAAGTGAACATTGAGGACAAATCAGAGAATGAGAAAATGATTGAAGGAAATGATGGTGATGGTGAGATTGATGATATTGAGGAAGATGATGAGGAATTTGTGAAAGATGCAAAGCAATTGTAGCATTACTTGATCAGTAGTGGGAAATTCAAAATGATGAATAGGACAAAAGTGATTTCTTAGTATTCTCTTCCCCAAGAGCCCAAATTATTGATAAAATAAACAAAGGGAAAAAGATTGCTGATATGGAAGAAATGTGTCCAAATTATGTGGCTGATGCAAACAACTACAATGAAAATATTGGTTGATGTCACCCCAAGCTGCAAAGGCAAGTTGCTGGTCTTGTTCGAGTCAATAAACCTAGAATAGTGTCTTTGTTTGAAACTAGGATTCAAAATTTAGATGTGAGTCATTTTGCAAGTAGATTACTGTTTGATGCATGGTATGTTGGGCATCCAGTAGGCTTTTCTTGGGGTATATGGCTGTTTCTAGAACAATGAAATATGTAATCTTGATGTTATTTATTCCAATGAAAGAATGATCTATTGTTTGGCTTCTCTTTTCTTTCATTCCCTTTAGATGAGAAATGTTTTTCATGTCTTTCAATGCCATGAGCCATACATCTTTCTTGATCAAGAAGACTTTACGTTGAGGTGAAAAATGAGATGGGGGCAAAATGAAATCAGAGAATTGATGTTTAGCCTTACTAGCTTAACTGTCTCGTTTGTTTGTTTGTTTATTTGTTTGTTTTGTTTTGCTTTCGAACAGGCTGACTATTGCCTAAATGAATGATAAGGGATCAAGGGAAATGATCAATTGAAAATGGTCTCCAGTCCTTTCTTTAATCAATCAACAATTGATAGTGGTTTTGATGTCTTTGATTTATGCTAACTCATGAGTAGTTGCTACTACAAGTCAACTCAATTGCCCTTATGCCTTCAATGCCTGTCACCCAGTGTTGTCCCATTCTTTGAACATTTTCTTCTTTGAATTTCCACTCAACAACCAACTTTTCTCAAGAACATATCGGTGGGACTTGTTACAAGTTTTCGATCATCAGTCTAGATATACTAGAAGGATAAATTGGACTCGGTCAAATTTATTGTTTTGTTGGGAGTAAGCATTAGGATACAAACATAGATTGACGAAAAAACACAAAACGAACTTTCATTAAGTAAAAAAATTGAGTACACTAAGATTTAAGGCATAAAGAAGGACAAAGTTCAATGCAAATGTGTTTTAGGCGGTAGCATGCCCACAAGCTCGAGCCCAGGGTTGTATTGGCCATCATTAATGAGGCGTTGAATAGCATATTTCAATTGCTAGCATTCATTAGCCTCATGTCATGGTTCTTATAGGCACAGTAAGCCTTCTGGTTGAAATTCCTTGGACCCGTAGGAAGTTTCCAAGACAATAAATGAAAGTATCATTTCTCGACCAAGATGGGTAAAAGTTGGGAAGGTTGGCAAGGTCACGAGCTAAATTTCTTCACTTCTTTCTTAGATGGTGTAGGATTTGAGAGAAATGATGGTGTAAAAACTGGTGGCGTTTCTCCTGTATGAGACATTGGCCAATCAACTTTGAAGGTCAACATGCTCATTGCTTTTTGAAGTTCTTCAGTCTTTAGTAGGTGTTGTCATCTTTCCTATTGGGAGCATTAGACTTTAGATAAAATGCAGCCATGCATGGAATTTCTAAACTATAAGGGTCCGTATCTAGAGGGTTTCTGGGTAGAAAGCCTAGGTTTTTTAGGAGAGGATGCTAAAAAGTATTTATTTGAGAGTCCTAAGGTTTTACATTTATTTCCTTATAAGGGATCAGACCAGTTGTAGTTCTCAAAAAGGCTATAAATTTGGTTATATATTTTAGTGATGCCTTAAGGGATACCGTCCGACGTTGATGAGATCTTGAATGTTGCCTTTGAGAATTGTGCAATTGTTCATCGAGTGCCCCGGTCCTTAGTGATAAGCGCAATGTTCGTTTAACTTGAAGTTCTTCAGTATAGGACTAAGAATTGGTTTTGGTGACAAAAGTGTTAGATATTTGTTCTCGATTAGTTGAATAAGCAATTGAGATTGCGGAGGAAGGGGAGTGAATCGTCTCTTGACTCTTCTTTTGAAATGATTAATTAAAGTTTGACGCTTCTGTATTGAAGAGGAATGTTGATATATGGTAACAACTACAGTAGGCTCTTTAAGTGGATTTGTGGATGCTATGCGGATTTTCTTGTGCTTATTTGAACTTCTTTCTTTTCTAAAGAAAAAAAGATATGTGCATTAGCCTCTTGCAATTGATGAAAGTCTTGAAAAACTCATCCTATCATTAATGAATAGAAGGGTTCTCTAAGTGACTTCATGAAAATCTTAATTGCTTCACCCTCTAGAAAGGGTTCCTTCACTTTGATAGACATGATTTTCCATCATTTCAAATACATGGAGAAGTTTTCATATGATCCTTGAGTAAAGTGCTCTAGATCACCCCATGTTGGTAATGGTTGGAAATCAAAACTCGTGATAAATTGTTCTACTAATTTGTTCTATATCTTCCGGGTGTCTAGGTTGAGTTGGGTATACCAATCCAAAGTTGTTCCTTTTAGGCTCCTGAAAAATTGTTAGGCTAACAATCTATCATTATCCAAGTTGAAACATATCTATGCAATAAATGAGGATGTGAGCTCTAGGACAACTAGATCCATCATACTTGTGAAATTTTAGGATTTTAACTTTCTCAGGAAGGTCAAAGTTGGGGTGAGGGCATAAAGCATTGAACTCAATTATCTCTTCTAGTTGGGATGCTCATATGTTCTTCATGTCTTCCTTTATCTTGGATAATTCTTCTTGATGGCTAGAGAACAATTAGTGGTGGATATGAACCGAGTATTTCATGAGCTATTCGAGCTTGGCTCGTGAAAAGCTCAGCTCGGCTTGGACCAACTCGAGCTTCGAGTCGAATTCAAGCTCTATACATGGCTTGTATCTTATTCGAGCCGAACTCGAATACTCCACAACTTGGCTCACTAAGCTCACAAGCCTAGTCAATCCTCTATATATATATATATATATGTGTGTGTGTGTGTGTGTGTGTGTGTGTGTGTGTAATATTTGTACATATATTATACTTTTGGAAAGAATGTTATTGGTGGGGATACAGATGTATCATGGCCCCATTCACATTTTATTCTAACTTTTAAATCTAAGAAAGATAACTGGGTTGGGTGGTTATGGGCTATATTATAAAATATATATATATATATATATATATATATATATATATATATATACCCTATACAGAAAGAGTGTTATTGGTGGGGATACAAATGTAGCATGGCCCTATTCACATCCTATTGTAACTTTTAAATCTAAAAAAGATAACTGGGTTGGGGGGTTATGTGCTATATTATAAAAAAAATATATACCCTATATGGAAAGAATGTTATTGGTGGGGATACAAATGTATCATGGCCCCATTCACATCCTATTCTAACTTTTAAATCTAAGAAAGATAACTGGGTTGGGGGGTTATGAGCTATATTATAAAAAAATATATATACCTATAGAATTAACATGCTCCCACACTCCCACACGTTAGTATAACTCAAAGAAAAAAAAACAATGACTAGGGATCCAGCATGAACAAGGTTGGTAACCAAAAAATTGGATATACTTAACATTTGAGATCCGACTCCATAAACTAGTTATATGGTGAACAAAAGTTGACAAAAGAAGAAAGGGTTGCAACATTAGTGTTGATTAATGACATAGGAAGTAGGAACATCCATTAATGACATGCAATGAAATTCTCAATTCCCATTCAGCATTAAACCATCAACACTCCATAAAACTAAAAACCTAAAACAAACACGAGAATAATAATTATAAGAAAGGCATCCATGAGGATACAAAACTAATTAACTCGAAAATCAAAACAGCCACTACCCAATATATCTAAAGTTTCCCACCTTCATTGCATCAACAGCAGTGTCCTTCCAACCAGAAATGATGCATGGGCATCAGCAACAGCATACTTCAACAGATGACCAGGGATATATCCTAAGAATCCCAATTTGAGTGAACTTCACTTTCAGCCCCGTTCGCTTTTTGGTAAGTTATTTACCCAGGTAAATGTTGTTACCTGGGTTGGGAAACACTTACCCAGGTAAGTGTATTTACCCATGCTTTTTTATTTCCCAAGTAAAAAAGAAAATGACCATTTTAACTATAAAAATCCATTATTAAATGGGGCATTTTTGTCCAATTTAAGTGTTGAGTTAGGAGATGAGTATACTCAGGAAAATAAACTTTCCCTGATCCCCACATTAATCTGAAAAAAGAACATGGTATTCTTGGTCAATGGGACCAAAATTCTATTGACCAACTTTCCTCCCTCTCAAAATAAAAAAAAAAAAAAAAAAAACCCAAAGGTTTGTCCATATTGCTACCAGCAACCACATGGACTAACTAACTGAGCCAGACCCCGCTTGCATAAGTTCAGGCTTATTGAGATGGCTTGCAGCTAAGGGGCCCAATTCAAGGGCATTCATACATTCAAGCTCGTAATCTCTTTTTAAGCCTGGCAACATCTTGAGTGATACCAACACCCACAAAAGTTTTATTAGGGTCTACAAAAAAATTCTTAAGCGATTGAGGAATCGAGTCTAAGTGAAGGAGTCGAATGATGAGACAGGCATGGTTTTTAAAAACGACCCGGAGACTGAACCTGTCAAGGGTCCGGTTACCGGGTTGAACGGCCGGACCGTTCGAACCGGACGAACAACCCATTCTAACAAAAAAATAAAAAATTATCAAATACGTTCGAACGGTTAACCTCCCGAATTAGTGGTTTGCTGACCAAAATCAATGGTTTTGGGCAAATTTCTAGTTTTGGGGAAAACCGAAACCGATCACCTAACCGGTTCCCGATTTTCTGGTCCAACCATCCGGTCCGATCTGGTTTTGAAAACCATGGAGGCAAGTGTTGCTTGCATAATAGAGTTGCAGGGTTGCGACCTTGCTATTGTGGGACGACTTCAAACCATTAAGAATTTAATATGAAGGTCCACTGAGTATGCAATGTGCGACTCAATGACATAAATGCTACAATCTTTTTAAGTGTGAGGACCCCAGTATTGAAAAGACCCATGCCTCTTTATGAATGAAGTTCAACTGATGAGATATACATAGGAATTAGTTGAGCTTAAGGTTCAAAGTATCGGCTCGTATTGGCCGATACATATCATCTGGCACCCCACCGATATGCCCCTATAGTGGGTGTATCGGTGGTCTGACCAGTTCAAGGTGTTGCGAAGACCTAAATCGGCTCCCCTGAACTAGTTGGCGAAAAAAATTGAAAAAAAAAAACACCAAAAGGAGTATTGATTCGCTCGATATGGCGTATCGGGCGTATCGATATTTTGAACCTTGCTTGAGCTCATTAGCACTACAAGTCAGCTGGTGGACTTGTTGAAAACATAAATCACTAACCCAAGAGAATCTCTCTCTCAAGGTTTTCTAGTTCCCCATAAGGTCATAACGATAAGTATTTTTAAAATCAAGCATTAGCAATTGAAATTCTTGGAGCTCACATTCTATGAAACCATGGGTGTACTGGACGGGTGCACCCTCGACTGAATATGTCATCTCATCGATCTTAATTGCGAATTAACAGAAACTTTCTTTGTTACCAGTCACTCGAATCTAAGCATCCATCCGCAACTCACTACACACTGGCGTCGTGAATGCATAAGCCACTGGCAGCGGAAAAGAAAATCCATCGTCCCCCCGCTCTCCCTCCCCTCCATTATCCCGTCCGATAGAGGACGTTACCCCAAAGATTCAGTCCCATTTCCTATCCCAAAGATTTGGTCCCAACGATTTACTGGACAAGGATGTGCCATTACTTCTGGAGCCCCATCACAACGGCATGACCTTCAGCAACAACGACCATGATGACGGTGTCGTTAAGATTAACAGCAAGGCCAATCAATGTTATAGCAACAGTAGAGTTGTATTGGATTATAACAAGAAACTGAAGTATGCAGCACTTGAAGCGGCGAACAAATCCCACGCGTTGTACAGTGGATGCCCATCTAGGGTGGCTCTAATGGACACCGAGGGAAAGGTCTACAAAGGTTCTTATGTGGAATTGGTGGCGTATAATCCAAGCCTGGGGCAGTTCAGGCAGCGCTGGTGGCGTATGTGGCGGCGGTGGGTACGAGAAGATCGTGGTAGGGGCATTGGTGGAGAAGAAAGGAGCAATGGTGGGACAGGAAGGCACGACATGGCTGTTGCTACAATTTGTATCGCCATGATGTGATTTTGTTGTATTCCAATGCAGTTCAGCTCCCTCCCTCAAAATATAAAAAGCCATGTTAATATGTTATTGATCGATTTGAAGATAGTGTTAGCATTATTAATTTGGATCGATTATCTTCAATTCGTTGTACCAAAGAAACTTATCTCTCCACTTAGGCAACGTCTCCTCAATCTGATTGCTTAGTCTCTTCCTGACCTTTTCCTCTCTCTCCAACTTCTCCTTCTGCATTATTTCCGGTAAATACAGAGAATTAGCCGAATTGGAACAGCTCCCAAAGAAAACCTGACGGAGTCTTTCAGAAGAATGGACGAGTATCAGACAGGATAATGGAGGGGAGGAAGAGGGGGGGGGGGATTTTTTCCTGCTATCAGTGGCTTATGCATTCATGACACCGGTGTACAGTGAATCGCCGATGAATGCTTGAATTCGGTGGAGGAGAGTCAAAAATGGGAAGGAGATTAAAAAATGGCCAGTTCAACCAACCGAACGACTGATAATGAGAAAGTTTTTGTTAATTCACAGTTAAGACGGATGAGATGAAATATTCGCCTCTCATTCGAGGGTGCACTCGTCCAGTGCACCCATGAGTGCACAGAACGCGATTTGGTTGGAATTGAAATCTGACTCTTGATGGCTCTTAAATGAGTTAAATCTTTCGGCACTGATACCTACCACATCACCGCTGGAGACTGGAGTAATGTAATCTGAACATTGGAATCGGATGCCAGCTTCCAAAGAACTAGCCTCAATCAGATGTTTGAACAGAGACAGGGTCCAGGAAAAGGCAACAGAGATGTTATCGATGCACAGCTGCAATGGCTGTTGGGACCAGATTTGAACTCAGAGTGGAGGCCATTTGATTGGTATACAATTGATCTCATGGTCAGAATTGATACATCCAAAGAAAATGCACAGATGATGTTGTGTACATTAAAAGGTCTTTATCACCTGATAGTAGGAGGAATGTCAATTAGATCGGATTTGGTCTAATCTGATCCGGTCCAATATGAGTCTATTATAAATGGATCAGGTCCAATCCAATCTGATGAATATTTTGAACTATTTTGGACTGGTCCAATTCAATGTCTGGACCATTCAATCTGTTCAAATTGGTTTTAATTTAAATTGACTCCAACCCAAACCTGGTCCATTGACAACTTTATTCTTAATGGACCATATATTGATTCAATCCAACCCAATCCAATATAAATCTATTGTAAATGAGCCAGGTCCAATTCAATCCGATAAATACTTTAAAGCATTAAGTCTGAATTTATCCAATTTAATGTCTTATTATCCCTCCAATCCTTCCAAATTGATTTTACTTTGACAGATCCAACCCAAAACCAATCCATTGACACTCCTACCCAACGGATGGATAATTAGAATCACAGATTGTTTCCACCAAGATCAAACATTTCCTGCAACCATCCAAAAACCTTCAATAATGAAATCATGCCAGTGTTTGAAAGAAGAGAAAAAATAAAACATATATCAATTGATGTTTGGTTTAAAACATTGCATGCTCACATTTCAACGGGGTTGCATGCAACCATGGTCGCAGACTCGCAGGAAATCTTTTCTCGTTTTCATCATCATGACTACTGAATTAGCTGCAACAGTCCAAAGACTCCAAACAACTATTTTATTACACCATTCCATTACCCAAAAAAGCGAGACAAACGGCAAATAACAAACATGGAGAGAATAAGACACGATCAACTCAGCTTATTGACAAGAGAAAGACGACCAGATTTATCTCCACTTATTATATTCTTCAATGGGTTTTCTTTTTTTTGCCTTTTCTTCATACATGGATTGATCCACATTATATAGACGGAGAGAAACTCAAGAGCATAGTATTTTATGGTATTTGGACAAACCTTTGCTTTTGAGCTTTGGGATGTGGAAAATAAATATGAGCCAAAGAAGCGTACTGTTTGTTTTATAAGAGTTGCCTTCAAAAACATAACAATCTAAACTCTAAACTCTAAAGCACCAAAACAAGGCTTCTTAGGCTTGTGGTTTTGGGCTTTTCTGCTTTAAAAGCACAAACCCTGAAGCTTATCCAAATGAAACCTTAATTCTGGATGCATTCCTTCAGAAATCTAACTATATTAAAACTTGCCGCAGTCATAAAGTATATGTTTGGTTCCGCTTACGTTTATTGATGATACCACATAGGCGCCCCATCAGCAAATGCCTCATTAATTGCATTTGTGTATTTTGCAAACTTCGGTTTCTGTACACCTCTCCCATTTCAGAAAGTTTCATTTTGGAGCTTCCTGAAACGGGTAAGAGTTTATTGGCATTTTGCTGATGTGGTGCCTAATGATGCATATGTGTCATAAACGCCTTCATTAATTATTTTTCTCGGTTTTACAATCACACAAGTACAAAATGTTTACTGAATTAACGGAACTAAACACCCTCAAAATCTATCGTTTCATAAGACCCATTTTCATTAAAAACAGGAACGGGGAAAGGGATGGCGTTCCTCGTCCAGCCACTCCAACCGACCCCAGGAACCTGCTCTCCGGGATCATCAATCATAAAAGGATTCCAAGATGACTTAGCTTTTACAATAAGAACATGGACGATGGAACAAAAAATTTGCATCGGAAACATACAAAGACACCTGATCAATGTCCAATATAAACAAGTTGCCAGCACAAAAAACATCCAGCAAATATCAAATCCAACTCAATATGGGCAAATAGTCCAACTCTTTGAACCATCAAGTATTGCTTAAAGGTTCTTGTGTGCAGGTGTTACTTCAAGAGGCTACATCAAGGAAATCGCAGTTAGGAGAACCTGGCGACCTCTTCATCTTCACCCTCATCAATTTCATCTTCCTCCTCGGTGAACCTCTCATAATCATCTTCCTCGTCTTCCTCTTCTCCTTCCCCATCTTCATCCAAAATGGTCTTACTACTACTATCCTTGTCCTTCAAACCTGTACTCAACACCACTGTTTGTCCTTGAGACTTCTCCATGTCCTTCCTCAGTTTATCCATGTTTTCTCGCCGCCGCTCTTCTTCTAACCGTTGTTTATCTGCCCGTCTCTTATCAAGATCAGCCCTGAAAACACAGATAAATTCAAACAAGTTCACAATATATCCAAAATCAGATAACGGAAAAAGAAGCCAGGCCCATCCAAATCAAATTCCCTATTTTAACTGCCAAGTATGGCTGCAACTGCAAATGGATCAGATTTGACTTGGCTGTACCTAGACCCAAACTTGATCCATTAATATTTGAATGTGAAATTGAATTCGAATCAAATCTTACCCTTAGATCCATTATATTTCTTGGATGGGATTCAGATATTAAATATCATTAATAAATTAAACTAAAAATAAATTTGATATCATATCATGGATACAATGACAGGAAAATACTTGTACAGAGCAAAAACAAAGTGTCAAAGGTTAAGTCCATATCAAGTCCTTCCCTCCCAAGACCCCGAAAGCTGGGACCAAGATTGGGCAATGGCCATTTTAGACTTTAACCTATGACTCTTTAGTAAACATACAACATTTAAACCAGCTTTACAACTAGATAAATATAAACTTTTTTTTCTTTTTTTTTTTTGTATCCATTAGAAGAAACATAAATGTTCAAATATCATTGGATTAGATACCAGATCAGATTGCAATGGAACCATAGTCAGTCCAATTATAAACAGATTGAATTTGGATCACCTTAATCAGATCAGGTTCAAATTCAGATTCAGACAAAATGATAAATATTTACAGTCGTAACTTTAAAGAGGAAGCAAAAGATGTCTTGTAGGCAGTACTTGTAAGTATCCATGTAGTCGTTAGCACTAGCTTCAATGACCTTAAAGAAGGCTTCCATTCCAGCACCTGAAACTGCAGAAACTCCAACAGAACGGAGATTTTTATAGAACTCGTCAAGCACAAGAGAGAGGCTCCTTGTCAGGGTCGATGTGTATGAGTTGTCAGACTCTAAGGCAGCATGAAATACCTCAAAGTCTTCCATCCACTGTTTCCGCAACCCACAGTTGAGGTGAACATAATACATAATTGAAAAAAAAAAAAACAATTATTCATATAAAACAAGTAACATAAAAGGACAAAAAGAAATAGAGAGAAGATCCACCTGCATCCATGTATGCGCACTATATAGTGGAAAATTTACTACTCTAGAAGAGGGTAACAAGATTGTACTGTATTAATATGTTAAAGAAATCTGATGACCAGATGCATACAACAGCCCCCTCCACAAAACTGAAAAAGGCATAAAGCTGTTGCTATATAGAAACAGCCCCTTCTGCATGCAACTTGACAAGTTTGATCCATCCACCTTATCTGTAATCAAGATAGGTGCCATGATCTCCCTAATCTCATTAGTATAATAGGAAGGGGAAATGGACCCCACATACAATTTTAATCCACCTAATCGCATTACTTAAATCTGCTTCAATAACCAAGGTCCCAACCTTTCCCTTATTACTTCTATAAATAATTGAACCTGAGGCTGAAATGAAATCCTATAATGTGATAAACTTCAAAAAAAAAAGCATATGTTTCATCTCAATAGAAATAGAAATGGAGCATATAACCCCAGAAATCTAAGAGAAGAAATAGGAATGGTGCACGAACACAAGATAATTAAATACTGACCCATGTAATTCTGCTGTATTTATAATAATTTAGATGTTTCTGTGTTGCTTAAGAAAAACAGACCATTGTAGATGGCTGGGAATTTACAGAACGAGACATGAATAACACAAAAAATATCTCAGATCAAGAGAGATAGATGTTTGAATTGTTGAGAGATTATTCCGAAGCAGAAAAGAAAACAGGTAGGCGATGGCCATGTTATGGTACTGAAGTTGAATAAAGTCCTCTAGCCCCCTTTTCTGTTCCTGAAATATCTGAATATGATACCCAGACATGGAAACCTGGATATGGACACGGGAAATGAGTATATGACTCTCCACTTCCCAAAATCCTTAACATAGATACGGGTACACCGGTACAGGTATCCTATGCAATAATACACTTACATCATGATTTTATATCTAATTTTTTAATCTAATTCCATTTTTCAAGACTCATCTCTTTCCAAATTTAATTAAATGTCTTAACATGTTTAGATATTTTTATGATATAACTTGTTAAAACTTAAAACACACCACTTTACATTTTTTAAGTGTGAATGTTTTAGAGAAATCCAGAAGTATCCATGCAGCATCCAGTATTGTGTACAATACTTACTGGGTATGACACTTTTTTTATTGTCAAAGATACAATACTGGTGTGCTAGGCTTGAAGAGGTATCCAGGTAATGTTCACAAGGATTATATGATTTGGTTCAGGACCTGGGTGGTGGTTCAACCCCAATGAAATAAACTCTTTTACACAAATGTTTAAAGGCCTAATTAACAGAGTTTGGGATGCAAACAAAGATGGTACATATGTGTTCCAGAGATTCTGTAAGATATTCAAAGCCTCAAAGGTAATAAAAGGATATATGCATAACCCTACTAGCTTTACTGATGTGGACGCGTATTGGGAGCAGCAGCAGCAATGATCCGGTRTTCTCATCCTATCCAATTCGGCAGCAACAGTCTTATCCATTCAGCAGATTAGATTAGACTATCTTGTTATTCTTATCTTATCTTATTAAGTTAGTAGATTAGATTATCTTATCTTATTAAATTAGGATTAAGAGAGACTTATCTTATCTTATCAGTCTTATCTTATCAAGATAGAGTTGGAGGTCTCCYTATTCAGCAAGGAGTCTCCCTAAGAGCAGGACTCTTGTAATCTCCTATTTAAGGAGCCACTATTATTGAATAAAGGCATCCAAGAATTTCAGTCAAGAGAAGAGTTGAGGAGAGTTAGGGTGATCTCTTGGACAAATCACCCCTTAGGTCGCCACGATAGGGTCTGCACGCAAAAGGAGGGGCAAGGGGAAACTAGAGGTTCTCCTCGTGGACCGACCCGTGACGAGATCCTACGCCTGGGCCCATAATATTTACACACAGGGAAGAGATGTTTTTTTTCCAATGGGAACACAATTTATACTGTCAAACCATATAAATGTAATGATTCATGAGAAAGCCGGGGAGTCTCAATTCTTACTTTGATTTCACAGTGTCACAGCACTTAACTAACATTTGCACATTTGTGGCTGCTGCACTGTGCCACATAAGCTGAAGTTGCAGACAGGAGCCAAATAGCAGCTGAGGCACCAATACCATGAGATTTTGAAACAATACCAACAGATGCAAAAGAATTCCCTCTTGAAAAACTTCTTTTGCAGTCTTGTGGTCATTAAAGAATTCACTCTCTTCCTCCTTGCTAAAGGATAGTCAGCAAGAGTTCTAACCAAGAACTAGAAGTACAACCATACAAATACCCTAAAAAACAAGTTTTCACAATCATGTGCTCAGGATCCTTTTAAACATTTGGGCACATGAACTTTTACTTTCTTAAAATCCATAAGAACTATAAAATAATAAGGAAAATCATAAAGTATTGATAGAATATCTTCAAGATTTAGAAAGTTGAAAAGTAATATTAGTTTAAATAGATAAAAAACCATGCAATAAGAAATTAAGCAGAGTTCAGATACACATTCCCCAATACAAAGTCTGAGATTTTTTATTTGTTTAAATGGATGAAAGAGGAGTAGCATGCTGCGGAAATTGGTTCTCCTTATTTATCCTTTTTCTTCATTTTTAATCTTTGTGAGGTTCTGTATGCATGATTGGTTAGTATCGTTTTCAAACCATAAAGCACATAAAGTGCTAGCTGACAAGACATTTCAAAACTCAAATTACAACATTAGGTAGGATCTATTGACAGTTTGAAGGCAGTCATAAGAGAACTTACCATTAGACACTTAATGGCCGAGGAGAAAAGGTAAAGGGCAACTGTGGAAGAAAAGGTGGAAATTGTATAATCCTGTACAGAGAATGAACCTTGAGGGAAGGCATACCCTTCAAGCAAAGAACCAGATCATGGTCCACTGTCTAAGTCCAACACCAGTTCACCCCAACCTAGGGTCAGACATGCTAGGTTTAAAGATAAGGATGAGTAGGTAATGATCATTATGTTGGTTCCTTGATGATGTCTCAAAAATGTTTGATCCCAACAATTAATCTCAACACAAAAGAGCCCATAGGAAAAATGGAACCACATAAGACCATACTCTAGCGGCTGGTTAGAGAAGATGAGACACCGTAAGTCTTTTGACCATCAAGTTTGTGAAAATCCTGCATGTTTCAGATAACTCCCTGAATCTTCTAAATTGGTTCTTTATATGGTGTAATCAGGAAAGAATGAGAGAGATTGAAGTGTTGCAAACGGGTGATAAAGTGTCTGATCCAACAACAGAGATGAAGATCCCAGAAAAGGATAAGTACCAAATGGGAATGGAAACTCAGAGGCACTGGTAGTGTACTAGTGTATGAAGAGGTTTGGTGGAAGAAGAGGTTTAATTTATTTTACTGCAGTCAATGCTTAGAGGCCATAGGGCGTTGTTCCTTGCACTCCAAACAGAAGATGCTACTGAAAATGAGAGAACAATCAGAAGGCCTAATTCTTGTCTCTCTCCTAACTGGTGTATGTTGTGTAAATCCAATAATGAGAGTTGCCATCACTTACTTATCTCTTGCCCTTTTGTTGTAGAGATTTGGCTTTAGTTTTTCTCTTTGTTTGGGTGCAGATGGACCTCACCATCAGAGGTTAATATGCTATCCAACCCCTCCTTGCTTACATGGCCCAAAAAAGGGGAAGAATAATGTGGAGATGTGTTAGAGAAACCTTGGAGTGGACTATATGGGAAGAGAGGAATGCTAGAGTATTCTCAGAAAAAGAGAGAAGCAAAGAAGCTGTTAGGAATTGTGCAATGGTCAGGGTAATCCATTGGATAAGACTTTGGAGTTGTTCTCCCAATTCTCCTTTGATGATGTCTGCAGGAATTGGGAATTAATTGCCAAAAGTTCTTCAAGAAAGGAAAGTGTGGTGATTCCTTGGTTACCTCCAACAGAAGGCTTTGTTAAACTGAATTTTGATGGGAGCAGTCAAGGTAATCCAGAACCCACTGGTATAGGAGGGGTATTAAGAGATTCGGAAGATAAACTTACAGCTTTGTTTTCCGGCCCTGTGGGTTTGGGTGACTCTCTCAAAGCAGAGTTGTTGGCAGCATTACAAGGGGTGCAGATTGCCAATGAGTTACATCTAGCAAATGTGGTGATAGAAGGGGATTCAGAAGTGGTGGTGGGGTGGCTAAAGAACCCGGACTCTAAAATCTGGTGCTACAGGAATGAAATGAAGAAGTTTAAGTGGCTTACTAGGAACATGAATCTCAGGATACAATGGGTGAGGAGATCTGCAAATGGGATGGCGGATGCTTTGGCTAAGCAAGGGGTAAATAGGGATTTATTGTTTTGGGCTCCATTGTAATTTCTTTGCTTTTACAGAGATGTAGCATCTCGTGCCTCTCTAAGGGATGCTTGTAAAGCCTTTTCTTGAAGTTTAATAAAAGCTCATCTCATTCATCAAAAAAAGAAAAGAAAAAGAAAAAACAACCAGAATATGGGCAGAGGAGGTTGAACTGCAGAATTCTACTGCAGTTGATGAAAGAGTGGTGGCCTCAGCCTGGATTGAGAAAACATTTCGGTGGTTGGCAAGTTGTTAGGAATATCCTTTATGGGCACACAAAAGGAGCCATGGTTTTATTTATGGAAATCAAGATGAGAAATACACGTGGCAGAGTGGAGGCAACAGCTACTCCTGAACAATGAAATCCAAGAAGGTAAATGAGATACATCAACTGGAGTGGACCTTGCAGGAAAGGGGAGAGAGTAGCTCATGCTGGAGTATATCAAATCATGTTACTCATCAATATGAAAGTCATTTTTTACAGTAGAAAAAAAAAAGAATTTTATTGATCAAAATAAGAAATAAAAAAAAAAAAAAGTAAATGTGGGTGAGGTGGTAGCACCCAACCCTAGAAAAGCCATAAACTTTTTTTTTTTTTGATCAGCAACACAGAAAAGATTTCATTAATTATGAGAAAAACATGATTACAACAAGAAGTTGTAAAATAAACCAGCTATAGAAGCTGTCCCAGTTCAGTACTACATTTGAGCCCAAAAGGCCAAAACATATGTGCTCTATGTACCCTTTGCTTGGCTAAGCTATTTGCCAAGCTATTAGCAGTCCTCCTCACCCATTTCACTCAGATTAACATGTCCTGTGGTAACCATTTGTATTTTCTGAAATCATTCCTCAAATGCCATGCCACCCCCTCCCTCTTAACCAGCCACTTAACCACAGTTTTAGAGTCTCCCTCAATAATCAGCCTACTAATACCCAGTTCTTTTGCCTTCTCAACCCCAAACACTGCAGCCAAAAACTCTGATCTTGCCACATCACCCTGCTCCGCAGGGCCAGAGTATAAAGCAATTATCTTCCCGCTTCATCCCTAATGACCCCCCCCCAATACCTGAGGGGCCTGGGTTACCCAAACAGCTCCTATCAAAATTCAGTTTCTTCCAACCATTTATTGGGGGAGACCAAACCTCGACATTCTCTTTGATTATCTTTGTTAATAACATTTTATAGAAAAAAGATGACATTAATTGTGTCTATTAGCTGCTAACTTGTGTTGAATAAGCAAGGATAAAGTGACAAAAGTGTCATTGAAGAATCCATGAAGTGTCGGAACCAGACACATGTCTGAAACAGACACAGAAGACTCCATGCAACATTGCCGACAAGAAACAAAAAGGGAGGTCTGCAATAGGTACTGTGGGAGAAAAGGTACTTTTTTTCTATCAGTTGGGAGAAAAAGTACTGTAGATGGATAGTTCTACAATCAATTTGAACCCATGGGAGACTTTTATGATGCAAGCTGGTTCTGGAGGTATCCAATTGAAAATTTGGAGCTTTTTATTTATTTATTTATTTATTTTTTTTTTTTTGGGGGGGGGGGGGGGTGATTATGCTGCGTAATACCATAGAAGATCAGAACAATTGGATACAATTTAGTGTCTGTGGCCCTATCAGAATAACCTCGAGGCATATTCTCAGATGGAACTTGAAGCAATTTGAAATGTCTAGGAATGTCCCCTGATGGATAAGTGGGAACTTTAGTATTATAAGGTTTTCCTTTGAAAATAAAAGTGGTGCAAGGGTTGGTTCTAGGGCAATATTAGGTAAACGGGTCTCAATCCAACAAAACCTCTCTCCTTTTCTGTAAACATTTGAGGACATGTCACCAGATGATGTTCTCCTCACAAATGTGTACAGCAAATAAGAGAGAGAGAGAGAGGTCTGGGCTTGAGAACATTTAACACATCCTGCTGTAGGACCAGCTCAGTTCTAGTCCTTAGAGAATGTGAATGGTCTTCTTGGATCAGAATTTTATGGCTGTTGATGGCTGTAATGGTTTCTTGAAGGAATAAGAGAGAAAATAGGGAGAGAAAGAAGAGAGAAAATACCTGGAATCACTCACAGGGTGCCTAGAATCACTCTAGGGCATGGGAATCACTCACCATAGCTAGCATAAGCTGAAGAAAACTCAATAAACTTCATTGCCTTTGTGTAAAACGTCCATACATATTTATAGACTCTAAACTTATAATAATCCTAGGAGTCAAACTGTTAGACTCATAATAGTCTTAGGAGTCAAACTATTAGACTCAATAATCCGAGTAGGACTCAAACTAAGTTGTCATATCCTATTTCAATTCAAAGAAGACTCAATAACTCTAGTCCTACTTATGCAATGACTCTGAATTTTTAAACATAAACAAACTGTAACTATACAAATTAAACCCTATCAATGGACCCCACAAAAAATTACAAAATGACAAAAATACCCCTACTGTCCAAAAATACAGAAATACATAAATTTTCATAAAATTCCAATTTTGATTCTTCAACTCCTGCATCACATCCCAATATGCAGAAAATATGGAGATCTACACTTGATTGTGAGCCATTACCAGTCAATGTCTTGTGAGACAGATGTTTGGAAAGGTATCATGCAGGTTAAGAGTCTTAGAGATGACTTTATCAAATAAATTGCACCATCTGAAATCTCCCAAATTTTCTTTTGTTTGCTGGGTAGGGGACTGATTTTTGCACCTTAAATTGCCAAGACTTCTCAACATTGCTTAGTATCAGGTTGCCACAATCAAAGATTGTCATAACAATAATGTGGTTTGCATACCATGTCTCCAACGAAATGTTAATCATTGAAGGGCTGGTACATTGATTTCATTACTATAGTGCCTAAGCTAAAGCCAATCACTTTGGAGCTTGACGTATCCAAAAGCGGATAGCAAGAGCATTGACACTTGGTCATTCTATAACCCTATCCTGGGTTCTACTGCTGAGAGTTTATTATGGAAGTGGGTATGAGAGGCTCATATCCATTCTAAGGGGAAGTGGTATTAAAAACAGCTTTAGGGTTTAGACAAACTCTCACTATTAATCATCCGATCTCTAGGGGAAGTGGTATTAAAAACAAATGTAGATTTTCTTAACAGGAAGAGAAATCAATTTGTTATCTCCCTTTGCAATGCCAACACACTCTTTTCATCTAGTCTCATTTTGTTTAGGATAAAACAGATGCCCCAAGGATATTCCAAGCTAATTTCATCATGACTAGTGTGGGATTTTTTTTGTGCTAGGGGACCCATTCTCTAGAACTTCCTTTTGCCTTATGTTGGTGCATTTGTTAAGAACTAAAATCTCACATTTCTTAAAGAGAACAGAGTTGTAACTGGTATCTTTATTGGTAGGAGTAGGATTATTAGGATGTTGACAATGGATGCTAACCCCCCAAGGACTTTGAAGGCTTTTCATTCTATCATTTTAGAGACAGGAGGATATTTTGCTTAGTTCATCTTCTGATGCATAGGGGAGTATAGGTGTATTTGTGTAATATCTCTGTGACTTGTTGTTCTAACTTATTGTTCATGCAATGCCTTTTCTATTTTGGGGCATGTCCCCTATATTTTATTTGATATAAAAACATGATACATCTCTTCACCAATTATCAGAAATATATATATAATCATCAAATTATGCCTATGAAAGAACATTTCCAGGGTCAATAACCACAAACATATAACCATGATGCTTTCTGTTGCCACAGTTGGTGCTCAGTAGATGATAAATTAGCATTAGACATATTCAATCAAATTATTAAGCAAGCCATACCTCCAGAGCAAACTCATGTTTGGCAATGTCTGTCTTGTTAAAAGCCAAAATCAGAGGCAAACGTGTTTTGTAGAGTATGCTGCATGCATAAAGCATGTTACTCATGAAAGTAACCGGGCTTGCTGAACGAGGGGTATCAACCACATATGTAATAACTGTAGGAAAAGTTGAAGCAAAAGCCTCAGTAATTATTGCTCCAGAAGCTGACCATGTGAAAATCTCAATTTGACCAGGAGTGTCCACAAGAACATAATCAAGCTGATCTGCTCGCTTCTCAATAACTGATATAACCTGAAATTAGACACTCACTAATAAAACTTAAACACATTTTTGCAAGGGATAGAAATATGCATTAGGAATTCCACACAGCTTCTGTCTTGACCCAATGGTTTTGACAAGGATGTAGAGTTAGAACCCAGACAGATGGATCTCTTGTACCAAAATTCTAAAACCCCCAGTGCTTCTATAGTATCCAATCTAAAGATCTCATTTCAAACAGTTGAAAATTACACCTACAGTAATTCAGATAATGCAAGAAAAGAAGAAAAGAGAGAAGAAGAAAGAAGTTTCAACAATAGGTTGTGGAAGAATAAAAGAAGGGAAGAGAGAAAAGAAGAATTCGAACCTCTCTCTCTAGCCCCTTTCATCACTTTTATTAATAATTCTAAGTCTGAGTACAATTACTTGGATGCCCTTAATGGGGTGGCCAGCACTAAAGAAATGATTAAAGAAAATAAAAGAAGGCCCATAACTAAGAAACATAATTTCTAAATACTACTTAAAAGAAATAAAGAACACTAAGGCCCCTTCTCACTATATAAACATCTATCAAAATCTCTTTTTCCTGATAAAATGGATGCACCGCATAGTTTTCAAGGCACCAAGGTGAGGCTAGGCAACGTGGGGCACCTTGTCACCTAAGTCACCTAGGTGGGTGCCTCGGCATTGCCAATGGATTTTTTATGTAAAAAACATAGGTCCTAGGGTAGTTCCCTAGGTACCATAATTATATTTCCTTAATAATTATTCATAATTTTCATAAGAAAATTATAAAGTTCATGTTAAAGTATAGAAAATCAACATATTCATGAGAAGAAAAAGAAGGAAAATAAAATTCAAAAAAATATAGGGGCTCAACCCTTATTTTTGTTAGAGGAAAAGAAAAAAGAAAAAGAAAATGTAGAAGAAGAAGAAGAATATATATGGAAGAAGAAAATGTGTTGATTAGACAAAATTTTAAGTTCTTCCTTATTGGTTCAGGTTATTAAGTCTTTGGGGGTTGATTAGACAAAACAGTTAGCAATGTTTGTGTTGATTAAACCCTAACAAATAAGAAAATAATGAAAAGAAATTAGTATATAAACACACAAAATGAATATTTTAGTTTAATAATGTCTATTTTATAATTAAATCTCAAAACATAAAGAATAAAAAAGTATTTTATAATGGAAAGTACAAAACAGATCGGTGATTAGGTGAGGCAAGCCTCAAAGTGTGCCTTGTTGCCTAGGTGTCACCTTGAGTCCTTGACAACTATGATGCACTGGCATCAAGTTTTGATGCATGAAATCTTCTGTATAGGCGCATAAAAATAGCACAAAAAAATGAGTACTACAAGTATGGCAGAGTTGAGCCGGATCAAGATTAGAAAGAAGCCTATTGACCTAAAGAAAGAAATATTATAGAACAGAATAAAACCTCATATTAGCAAAGCCCTACCTCATCAAACTTGGTAGAAAACAAGTTTAACGATGTGAGTATTCCCCCATTAGGTCCAAGATTGAACTGCTTCATTACTTCCTTGTACCGAACAGTGTCTCTTATATCAATGTTTGCACCAAAAGGAAGTGTCATAACAGCAGGGTCAAGGTTTAATACGTATCCCCGAAGATTTGAAGCTTGTGTATGGCAAACCAACCGATGAAGAAAAGTCGTTTTTCCACTCCCTGAGATAACCCCAAATCCATGCTCAACTCTTTTAGCACTAAATAATACGGTTATTTAATAAACTCCATCGGTGTCATAAATTCGGGAGAGAATTAGAAGTTAAGAAATGTAAATGACGTGCCTGCCATTCCAACAACAATGACAATAACTGGTTTCCGTTTGAAATTAGTTGACAAACTGCCCGCTTGACCAGAGGAAGATTCCTCAATTTGTAGTTTCTCCATCGACTTGGAAAGATCATATTTCTCTTTTCCCTTTGACTTAAAAATAAGAAAAATTATAAAGAACATTTGGAGTAAGTTCTAACTCGCGTAATACAACTTAACACAGCAAATAAGAATTAAAGTTTCATAAGAAAAGGAAAAAGTAAGTACTTGGATGCTCGAAGGTTCCTGGGAATCCATTTGCGTTGCCATGCCTAGCCGTTTTCAATCCGAATTGCAGGAATTAGTATCAATGTCCAGTTATCAGCAATGAAGTGCCATTGAAGACTTTCTGAAAGCTGACAAGGAAAAAACCAATAGAATTTCCATTAGGATTTCTAATAGAAAAAACACCAACAGCATTTGTTAAAAGGAGAATAGCTTGTTCATCTTACTTGTCAGAAAATAAATAAGAAACCAAACATTCCAAAACAGGAAGTTGTTCTTTCAACAAACAAAAGAAACCAAGGAGAAATTTCGAGGTTTCACTGATAAGATTATTCGACTTGAAGAAGCTAAAGAATATATATCCAAATCATTGTAATTCAACTCCTAGAGGCAAGTACAGAAAGAAGTGATGCAAGAGAAGGTAAGGTCTCCTTTGAACCGGAGAGGCAGCGAGACTACGAGGGATTACTCCTAGCGATAGATTTGAATGCTGAGTGTTAGGAGGAGTGTTAAAAAATACCGTCCTATTGGACAACAGCAGTAACAGACAGAGTAGGGTATAAGATAGATGGTTGCTCGATTCTCCTTCTTGAACTTCGGTTCTGAAGTACTAGAACGAAACAAGTAGTGAAAAGCCTAGGGGAAAAAACGAACGAGAGAGAGAGAGCTAACCTTTCAAGTTTCAAGTTTCTATCCAGCCAGTGAATCGCGGTTTTTCCGGCCAGTTATTATGGCGGTGTCCGACTGGGGAAACGACGGAGGGGAAATAAGGTCGAAACTCGAAAGTCGAAAGCCGTGGCCTAGCCTCGTTCTACTTTGAGAATTGAGGATGTTTCGAGCGATGTTGTTAAGAGAATCTGACTCGTCCGTGCAAGAGCTCCTAGCCGCCCGATCTGCTTGATATCATATGGGGCTTTGGTGAAAGGTGGACTATACCGCTAGTGAAAGGTGGGTTATACTTGGACTGGATTTGGTCCAATCCGATCCGGTCCAATGTTAGTCCATTATAAATGGACATGGTCCAATCCAGTCCAATGAATATTTTGGACTATTTTGGATCAGTCCAGAGACTGTCCAATCTGTTCAAATTACTGTTAATTTAGATTGGTTTCAACTCAAACCTAGTCTATTGACACCTATGTTCTTATCTTCTATCAAGGGACCAGATATTGGCTCAATCCAATATAAATTCATTATAGACGGACCAGGTCCAATCCAATATGTCATATTGGTCTGTCCAATCCATCCAAATTCAATATGTCTTATTGGTCCATCCAATCCGTCCAAATGGATTTTGATTTGGATGGAGTCCAACCCAAAACCGGTCCATTGACACCCCTAACTATACCGCTATATTAGCGGGGATTTGTTAAGTTAAAATAAACAATAGAAACATGTAAGAGTATATGATTGTTTTATATAATAATTAATAATTATTTATATTTCATATACTATTTTTAATAATTTTTTACAATATAAAAAAATAATAATAAATTTAAATATGGTTATTTATCAAATTTAGGAATGGCAATTTTCCCTATTTCCCTTATCCTTGTGGGGATCTGCCTGAATGAGGTGGGAATGGAGATAGGAAAATTTTCATCCTTGTTGGCGGGGACGGTGTGGGGACGGGGAGAGCACTCCCTACCCACGGGAAGCCCAATCCCCATCCCATGGGATCCCCACTAATATATATGTATATATACGCATACGTTTATATATGTATATACATACACATACATCTATATGTTAATATTTTTAAAAATATGGTTGAATATGTTTAAATCTTTTCTAGTAGGATTATAAATTTTAATTATTTTATTTATATTTTTTAAATAAACTAAAAAATAAAAAACATAATGATTGACATTATAAATAATCACGAGGAGTAGGGACCCCTACGAGGATGGGGATCCCCATGGAGACGGGGATGGGGATAACTTTGCCCCCATTAGAGGGGAAGGGATTTTCACGGGGACGAGGACGGGGAGAGGCTCCTCATCCCCACCCCACCCCATTGCCATTCCTAATCAAACTAATGAAACTGACCAACCCGATTTTTAGTATTTTCAGTCAGCTTTGGTTCAACAATTTCCCAACTTGACTGGGTTGGATCAGTTTCACTTTGGCCATTTGTAAACTAACTAAAATTGAACGACCCGACCATAGATATATATTAATATTTTATATTTTAAATATATTTTTTAATATAGGAAAGTGGGAAAATGCCAATATTTCTTAAGCTAAAATATTTTATATCATAAATTTAATTTTTAAATTTATTTTTTAATAATGCCATTGTAATATTTTAAATTTAAACTTAATTTTTAAATCTTTTGAATCGACCGACGAAATCAAAAATTGACCCAAATCGATATAACCTGAGTGACCAACTCCCCAACCTGACCACGTCGATTTGGTTGGCCAAACAACCTACAACTAAATCGAACCAACCCGTGAACAATAGTTTAATCTTCAATAATTATTAAAAATTTATATCGAAAATACACAATAAATTAAATTTAAAAAGCTAAATAGCAATAGTTTAAACTCCAATAATTATTGAAAATTTTCTATTAAATAACAAAATGAAAAAAAGATTTATACATAATTATTGAAAAATATAATTATCAAAAAAATAATAAGTAATTACTAAAATATAATAAATATTAATTTTAGTATATATAAATATATAATAAATATAGATTAAGTTTTTAAAATTATTATTAATAAACATTAATTTTTTTGAAAGTTATTTTCTAGAATTATTAATTGGTATAAATGAAATTAGGTATTTACAATATTATTTATTTATAGAAATAATATCATTATTTAATTTTAAAATATTAATTACTTGTTGAATTTAATAATCCATAAAATTATAGTACTATTAATACATAATTTTGTTATTTTAACTATCTAAAACCAAGTTATGTTAAATATTTCATTGTTTAAAATATTTAGTTATTTAACTAAATATTTAAAATCTTAATCTAGTTATTATAATTGAAAATTATTCAATAACTATTTAAAATATTAATTTTAATATTTTGTTATTTAAGATATTTAGTTATTTAAATATTTAAATAATATATCATTTTTAATGCTAGATATATTTGAATAATATTTATGTTGAATAATCCAGAAAATCATAATTTATATTGTTTGTATATAATTTCGTGATGAGTTTTGTAAAAATATATAATTATTAATAATATGAATATTGTTAAATCAATTATAATTATTTTTGTCTTTTTAATAAATATTTTAAAGTTGTTATATAATTTTATTAGAATATTTAAATAATTCTTAATTTTTTAATTCAAACTTTCTTTACATAAATGTAGATAAAAAGTGGGGGAAAAGATAAATAAGAATTAGAGATAATCTAGGAGAGAAACTCTCTACTAAATTATAAATAACTTAAGAGAAAGTTTGAGATAGTGGGGGAGGTTGTTTAGGAGAAATTTTAGGATAGTAGATTATTTAGGTTATTGGAACGTGTGGGAGAGAGAGAGAGAGAGAGAGAGAGAGAGAGAGAGAGATTTTAGGAAGAGTTTTATGGGGAAAGTAGAGTTTCTAATTGGTAGTTTCAAAAATAACATGGATTAAAAAATTAAAAATTCAAAAAAAATGAGAAAATTTCTAGACTTTCTTGTTTTAATATATAGATACTGAGAACGATGCCTTGATCAGAAGTTGGTAGTTGTTTTGTGTTCACGAGTCAGTGTGGTTCAGTTGAAGGCTATTTCGTCAATTGAACCGATTTGTCGGGGTGGAGAATTGGTTATCGATCGATCATTAGTGAAAATTGGCTAATTCAAATTGTATTGATTTTGATTAGTTTTTGGTTTGATCGATCAGTTCAAAAGATTTAAATTTTAAAAAATGCAACAATATTATTAAAAAGTAAATTAAAAAAATTTTTATAATATAAAATATTTTAAATTAAAAAATATTGGAAATTGTTTATTTTCCGATATTAAAAATTTTTAATTTTAAAATATTAATATGTATTTATGGTTGGATTGGTTTTGATCAATTTAGAAATGGCCAAATCAAAACCAACCCAACTTCTCGAGTTAGCATAATAGCTGAATCGAAGTCGACCGAAATTATTAAAAAATCGACCATCTTGGGTTGAGTTGAATTAGGTTGTTGGTTTCATCAGTTTGATAAACAGGCCTAATTTATAACACCACTCTACTAACCTTAGGGATGGCAATGGAGTAGGTCTAGGGAGTGTAGCGAGTGTTTTGTAAATTCCAGACCCTATCCACCTCCCTAAACCTTCCAACCCATACCCACCCAAAGCCCGTATCAAGTTGTATTTTGATAATCCAAACCCTCACCACATATAAAAATGCAAAACCCTCCCTAACCCTACCCTCCCCGCATTCAAGGGTAGGGTGGGTTGGGTTTAGAACTTATATCTAAATTCCTATTATTTCTTGTTATATGTAACCTATAAATAAGTAAAATAAGATAAATAAATAACACAATTTTCAATTATTTGATTAATGCATATAAAAAACACAAACAATCAATTATACTTCATATAAAATTCAAAATATTATTAAACTTAACACCTAGTACATAAAATTTATTTGCCATCCAACAATACAAGGGTCGGGAAAGATCAGGTATACCCTAAACCCACCCTACCCCGAAACCCATCCTTCAAGCAAAAACACCACATCGTCGGGGTGGGTAGTGTGGATACCCACCGGGTAGGGTAGAAATTGCCATCCCTAACTGACCTCCTCGATCCAATGTGAGTTGCGACTTGTGAATAAGCATGGCGGTATCGAAGAGCTAAAGTTGTGTTTAGTTTATGTAGGATAAAATAATTGAGAAAGGGAAAATTGTGGAAAATTCTTTAAGATGTTTTATGAAATCCCTTGAGAACCATTTTATCACTTTTCATTCCTCATTTATTTTTTTAAGAAACCAACTTGACATAATTCCATTCTTTGGAATTCACTTTTTTATTGTTTTCAAGTTAAGACCGAGGATTATATACTGAACATTTTTAAACTAAAATTAACCACAATGCCAAATTTGTATTTATCTTCTTTGAATTTATCAAAGAACTGTAGTAGAAAATTAGAGTTGAAGTTTCAATTCTTTACTTTAATTGTGCTTAAAATTTATATTTTATTGGAAATTTATAGGAAACTATCATACTTTAGGGGTAATGACACTCAAGGGCCCAAACTTTCACGTGCAACAAGGAACTACCCTATACTTTCAAATCAAAGTTTGTTTATGTATTTAAACATTTCTTTTTATATCCTCATACTGCATGTATTTAAACATTTCTTTTTATACTTCATTCCTTATATATTCTTAGACTATTAATGATTATTTGGTTTACTTTATATTATGTTTTTTTTTATAAAACTAAAACTTACCATTCAACCAAAACCTTTAATTTCTATATCTAGGAATATATTCAAATTTCACCAAAAAGTTTGCAATATATATATATATATATATATATTGATGAAGCACAATCTAGAAGCTCCTAGCTGAAAGGTTGTCTAGACATTGCTCACGTGGCGAGCTAGATCAAACTACAAAATAAGGATCAGAGAGACCGGGGTGGATGATCTAGTGAGGTCACTTCGATGCTTAAGTTAGTATTCTTGCTGTGGTTGTGAGCTAAAAGCTTGAATGCTAGAGAGCTTGAATGTAAATAATCATGCATACCTGGGCCCTGGAGGGGTTGATGCCCTTATATAGCTGAGCTGCCGTAAGCCTCACGAAACGGTTACAGGATCTTTGGCCTAAATAGATGAAATCCATTTCCGCTTTAAACGAGGAGTAACGTATCAATCAATGAAGTTTATCGTTACCGCCCGATCTGGGTGGGGAGAGGATAAGGCCTGCCGTTACGCGGCGTGATCCCGGGAGGTTCGAAGTCCATTGAGAAGCTTCTGGAGTCGATTACGTGTCACTTCGGTCCCTGGACCCCAAATTGGCTTAGGTGCCGAGGTGCTTTTGTACCGAGGTGACCGAACACCCAAGCTCTGAAATCTGTCTAGGCTCCTCTTGTTGAGTTGTCATCCTACTGGTAGATCGCGTCCACGTGACCTCTACTTACTAGGTCGTGCCAAATTACCTCTCATCAATTGCCCCCCACTCCTCGTGCCAGGGGTCCTGACCCCGTGCAGGGAGTTCATGATGAGCCCAGGTGGATTTTGGCACAAAGTTTAGGTGGTACAGAGGGCGGACCTTTGGTTGGACCTGTTCAACTGTTTGGCTCAACCAAGAAGTGACCCAGATCGCATATCAGGTACGAGCGGACGTCAAGCCGATTATAAACTCTGTGGACGTCAAGGATCATTCTTGAACCWTAAACTGAACCAGATCTGAAAAAAAAGGAGTAGGAGAGGATTATACTTGATACGGAGAAATAGTATCTCCCAACGAAGGTGTTCACGCCCAAGGAAGGATCCAAAGACTGCTCCCACTAAAGATGGCGCAGTGCAGGATGGAGCAGAATCAGCAGTGTTCTTTTCCAAGAACTCTGTCCTTCGCAAGAATCAGTAGGATGGCACGTGAGCACAGCTTCCTATCAATTCTTTCTCAAAGAAATGATGTCAAGATCGAATCTTGACTTCTCCCACAACTGGAGACCGAACTGGCAAACTGGGCGGCAAGAACAGGGCGGTGGCAAGAGAGTATTCGCAGGGTGCAGAATTCTATCTTCTTGTGATTTCAGCACTCAAGAAAATCTGATTGTGTGTTTTTTAAAAAGCTGCCGCCCCTTCCTTCTTTTGTTAACCTAAAAGATCAGCTCCTAATCCAATTAGGAGCTGCTTATCCAAATCATATTTGGATAAGACCTCTTTTAGGTGATAGGATAAACCCTTATCTTATCTGTAGATTAGATTAGAATTCTCCTAATCTCATTAGGAGGTTTCTAGATCTGAATCACATTCAGATTTGGACTCTATGAGTGGATAGGGTCAAGACCCTATCCTATCTGCTAATCCATCTCAGAATTCACCCCATTATTAA